>VMDO01018397.1:0-17500 GCA_007922755.1 Pedetes capensis
AGAGAGAGAGAGAGAGAGAGAGAGAGGAAAATGAAAGCAAGGCAGAGGATATAAGTGGAAGACAGTAAGGAGTTTTAGATGGGTTGATCAGGGGAGGCCCCGCTCTGGAGGTGAGTTTTGAGCCTAGACTTAAATAGAAGAATTGAGCTAGACAATGTTCAGGGATAAAGATGCTCCAAATCAGGGGACTAATCAGAGCAAAGGGACTGACATCCTAGTTAAGTTCATTATTTCCGATCATCAGCTTCTACCATTTTCTAGACCCTTCTCCAGAGGCAGGAACTAGCAGCCAATTAAGTATTTCAATCATCCTTGTCCTCTTGACACATTCCAATAACTGGGGTCATGCTTGACACATTGGAGTAATGTCAAAGATTGTGATGTCATTGCAGGCTGGGGCTCAGGGCCTGACCTGCAAACCTTACCATCAACTTCAAGAGAACGGATCCAACATGTCAGGCCCTACCTGCTCCAGTCTGGATCTTGACTGTCCCCCAGAGGTCCACGAGTTGAGGGCTTGGTTCCTATCCTGCTGGTGCTGTTGGGAGGTGGTGGAACCTTTAAGAATTGGGGCTTAGCTGGGCTTGGTGGTGCACGCTTGTAATCGCAGTGGCTCGGGAGGCAGAGGCAGGAGGATCACAAGTTCGAGACCAGAGGCAGTTAGTGTAACTTAGTGAAACCCTGTCTCAAAAAGTAAAACAAAAAAACTGGGCTGGAGGCAGCAGCTCAGTGGTCCAGCACTTGCAAAACATGCAAGCACGAGGCCCTGGGTTCAACCCCCAGTACCGCAAAACAAAAAACAAAAAACAAAACAAAAAAAAGAATTGGGGATTAGTGGAAGGAAGTTAGATCCCTGAAGGCAGGCCCTCCAAGGCGATGTAAGAACCCTTTCTCTTTCTCTTCTTCTTTCTCTTTTTGCTTCCTGGCTCCCATAAGGTGAATTGGCCTCCTCTACCCCTGCTTTCCCCACAATGTACCGTGCCCATTGAGGCCCAAAGTGACAGAACCAAAGCACTGTGGGCTGAAACTTCTGAAACCTGAGCCCAAACACACCTTTTTTCTTGTTAAATTGTTTAGCACAGATATTCGTTACAGTGGCTGAAAGCTGTCTAACACAGCCTCCAGAGCTCCCTCAGCTGCAGCACACAGAGGCGATATTCACTGCAGGTCTGCACAGACGCAGCTCTAAGCTGCCTACTCAGCTGGTATAGCTCAGTGCAATAGAACCCTGTGGTAGAAAACTCCAAGCTCTTCCAGGAGTCACTAACTAAAAATTCTCGTCTGCTCTGGGTTGGTGCAAACACTGAAGAATTCCCAGCCCATTAAGTTGCTGGTTTTTCCAATTCACTCAGGACCTTCAGTCATGGGTGGAAACAGGTGCAGTTTTGCGATCCAATGTGGTGGAGTGAGCTGCACCTGGCTAGAGGCTTGGGAGACGGACCTGGCAACCCACTCCCAAAAATCAATCTGCCATTGAAAACCCTATGAATAGCAGAGAAACATTTACAACAGTGTTTCTCGCCTGTTGTATGTAGGGTCATTATGAGTCGAACACTGACTCCATAGCACCTAACAACAACAACAAGCAGTCTCTGGACCAAATTTTGAATACCCTGGTCACAAGACAGCGTGTCTGGACAATGAGATTATGAATTCCAGCTTTAAGGGCTTTTGGAAGACTGACTTAGGTCAATATCTACAGCACCTATGATTACCCACCCCCTACATAGTAGGTGTTTGACTCAAGTGACCATTTAAAGTCTACAACCATTTTCCTATTAAAATTGTGAGGTTTATATTTCTTGTTCGCTCTTTTTAATAGTATAATAGGTAGCAGGTGCCACCATTATTACTCACCTACTATAATGGTGACGGTGCCCTTATTCTCTTGCTTAACCTCCTCAACAACCCTGTCTGAAGTGGTTTTCATCCTCACTTTCTAATAAGGGACTTGCCGGAGTCAGGGAGCCTTCAGTGGTGAGCCTGTGAGAATCCTTGGTCTGGAGGCTTGTGAGCCCTTTCTGCTTGAAAGCCCTTGTTTTTCTTCACTTACTGAGAGAAGAGTGACATTTACGGTCTTCAGACTTGACCCAAACCTGAAGGTGAACAGGATCCTTCACTCCCCTCCACATGGCATCTCCTTTCACATGCTTGTAGAGAAAGTTCTAGAAGCTAGCACTTCCATGTGTGTTCAACTGCCCACCATAATCATATCCTGAGAGGATATTTTAAGGTTTTAGTAAGAAAGAAATAATGACTCCACAGGCTTTATATTGACTTCTATCTGTCTATCTATCTACCTTTCTATCTTTTATCTATCTATCTATCTATCTATCTATCTATCTATCTATCTAATTTTTCAGTACATATTTTCTCTTGCTACTTAAGATACAACAAGATACGATTCTCCTTGATGGCCTGCAGCCATACCACCGTGGCATCCGATCCTGTCAGATTTCAAAAGCTAAGCAGGGTTGGGCCTCATTAGTACTTGGATGGGAGACCACCTGGGAACACCAGATACTGTAGACTTGGGAGAAGGACCTGGCAGACCACTCCCAAAAACCAATCAGCCATTGAAAATTCTATGAATAGCAGAGAAGTACTATCAATAGTGTTATGCCTATTGTATGTAGGGTTGCTATGAGTTGGACACTGACTTGATGGACCTAACAACAACAACCCCTTGATTGCGAGAGATGGAGAGTTTTTAGGTAGGTAGTTGGTGCTGAAGGGTAGCCTGTGTTCTTCACACACAGCACTCAGAAGTGGACCTGTCTCTCTTTCCTTATAAATTCACATCTCAGCAGAGGGAGGGCCTCTTCCCTCCGGCACCTCTAGCTCCGTGTGGTAACTCCCCACCACACTAGTGCAGGCTTGAATTGCTGGAATCCAGAACATCTCACCTGGCCTCCTGCCCATCTTCCTTCTTCCCTGACTTCCCTCCTGAATTGTTTTTGGTAGAACAAACAAAACATACCAAAGGGTTTGGCGCCAAAAGCTCCCACCCATGTAGAAATTCAGCGATCTTCTGAGGCATTGGTTTTCATAATGACTTATATACGATGCTCACCTTGGACTGTCTCAATCAAAAATATGCCACGCCACAATAGGCTAGGATGTGTTTACTAGGCTCCATGTTGTTGTTGTTAGGTGCCGACAAATCATGATCGACTCATAGCGACCCTCACAGGGTTTTCAATGGCAGATTGTTTCAGGATTGCCTTGGGAGTGGGTTGCCACACCCTTCTCCCATGTTTTCCGTGCTGGGAATCGAACTTGGGACCTCAGAGACTGCAGAGTGGCACTCTACCAACTGAGCTAAATCCCAGCTCCACTAGGCTCCATTTGAGTGAGAAATCAGGATGGCAGAGGCAGAAGATGCTAGAGAAAGGCTAGTGTGGGACCTGGAGGGTTTGAGCTGGGATATCCAGGGGGAGTTTTCGTAATGTAGTTGGAAATGTGAGTTGTAACAGTTGATATGAAGTCTATCTGGTCCATTGCCACAGTGCTGGCACTGACTGCATAGCCTGGCACATGGTGCATCTTTTATAAATATTATTGTTGTTAGGTGCCACTGAGCCGGTATCCAACTCATAGCGACCCTATGTACAGCAGGTGAAACACTATTGTCAGTGATTCTCTGCTATTCATAGGGTTTTCAATGGCGGACTGATTTTTGGGAGCGGGTTGCTGGGTCCTTCTCCCAAGCCTACAGCACCTGGTGTTCCCAGGCGGTCTCCCATCCAAATACTAACCAGGCCCAACCCTGCTTAGCTTCTGATATCTGACGGGATCAGAAGCCACAGTGCTATGGCTGCAGGCTTCAAAAATATTGGTTTAGTAAAAACAAAACAAAACAAACAAAAAAAAAAAAAAAAAAAAAAAAAAAAAAAAAAAAAAAAAAAAAAAAAAAAAAAAACAAGAAAAATAGAAATCAGAGTGAGGGCAAAGGTTATGGGCTTCAGAGTAAAAGAAACCTAGGTAGGAGTTTCTAGCTGTGTGACCTGGGACCAATGATTTCATCTCATGTTCTCCATCTGTAAAATGGGACTAGGAGCAGGCACCCAATTAGAATTATACATAATTAATATCTCAGGCATGGTCCCGACACACATGGATTCTCAGTAAGAGTTTGTTACCAGAGAGCGAATGAATGGACCCATTAGCTGAGAGAGGAGACAGGCAAGGAATTTTCTAGGAATTCTACACAGGACTTACGACAGGCCATGCCAAGGGCAGCCTGTGAAACGGAGCCAAGCTGTCCCTCGTCACCGTCCGATGTCCATCCTCTACCCAAAGGCCCTTAGGAACCCCAAACGCGGTGTGAACAGAAGCACCACGTTCCCTGGTGCGGAGGCAGGGGAGGCAGCGCTGGCTCCTGCAGGCCCCTCCCACGGGGCGTGTCCTCCCCCTCTGTGCTTCTATAGGTCGGGTGCTCCTGGCTCGCTCCTCCCCTGCTCCTGGGGTCACCTCTCTCAGGGCAATTGTTTAATGTGCCATTGGCACACTGATCCCTCCCACACTTACATCTCCAGCAGGGCCTCTCTCCTGGGCCCCGCTGCTCTCCACGTCCTAAACACCGCACGTGCAACACGCACTTCGGATCTTCCCCCAGATGCTGGCTTCTCGATGTTTCTCCGCAACTCAGTTCACGGTGACGCGTCTTTCCAATAGCTTGGGTCAGAGGCCTTCGTAACCAGTTCACCCTTAAGCCTCGCCTTCTCCACTTTCAAATCATATTCTAAGATACAAGACAAGACTCTTTGCCACCACGGCCTGGTAAATGCCCAGCCTCTGTTACCAGGATTATGGCCATAAGCGTCTTGGTGGGTCTCCCTGCTTTCTGGTCCTGTCTTTTGCTATCTATTCGAACACAGTGGCAAGAGAAAGCCTTTCCATTTTAATCACCGCAGTTTTGTGCTTAAAAACCTTCTAATGATTTACCATCTCACTCAAAAGTAGACTTCAAAAACTAATTGCAATTGCATACCAAGCTATGTGACCCAGGACTGGTCACTGTTTTCTGACCTTACCTCCTGTGATGTATGTAATCCCTCGGTTACTCTGTTCCATACTGTTCCTAAAACTCACCCAGTACCCTCCTGCCTCAGGCCCTTTGCACATGTCTCTTCCTTGTACCAGGAAAACTACTTTTCTTTTTTCAGATTTCTGCACAAATATTACCTTAGTTTCCCTGTCCTACTTATTACCATGTAACATGCACTGTTGGTAACCGTTTTACTTGTGTATTTGTTTATTGCTTATTGTCTGCCTCCCACCAAAATATAAGCTTCCTGAGCATAGAGACTGATGATTCTGTAGCATTTGTACAATGCCTAGGATCTCAACATATTAACTCTTTTTATTAAAAAAAGCAGTTAACACCGGAGAATTCCTTCAGCATAGACAGCCTTCCGCCTCAATTCCTGCTCTGGCAATGGGATTAAAGTTACTGTTTATCCTCCATAAATTATCAAAAATTTTAATCTGGAAAACAGCAATGAAAAGCCTCTTTCTTATAAATTAAATGGAGTCAAGGAATATAAAGTATATGAAGCTATCTGCTTGAAACATAATTGGTCAACAATGGTTAGCTGCTAATTGTTATTATTGTTGTTATTACAGAACGTCATACTCTTCCAGGGGTAGGATGCTGTTTATTCTTCACGCCCATGATAAAGACAGCAGGTATTTATCCTTTCCATCTTCTGTGTACTTAGTCATATGGACTCTGTCTTCATGCTTTCTAGTCCACTAATCTGATTAGGAATGCCCGCAGCCGCACCACCATGGCATTCGGTCCCGTCAGATCACGGAAGCTAACCAGGGTCAGGCCTGGTTAGTACTTGGATAGGAGACCACCTGGGAACACAAGATACTGTAGGCTTGGGAGAAGGACCCAGCAACCGGCTCCCAAAAAAACAACCAGCCACTGAAAGTCCTATGAATAGCAGAGAAGCATGACAATAGTGTTTCGTCTGTTGTACATAGGGTTGTTATGAGTCAAACACCAATTCAAAGGCACCTAACAACAACAGTCTGTTTAGGAAAGGCCTTTGATTTTAGGAAAAATGAGCCAGGAGTAGGGCCCAGGAGAAAATGAAGAGCTACAAGGCAAAGAGATACTGGTCTTGAACTGGAGCACCCCAGGGCTGAGTGTGCTGTTTTCCCTGGGACGCAGGAAAGAGAGGGCTCTGCCTCCTTTTCTAGGCTTGTACCAGCTGCACCTAGTAGGCTTGGAGCTCCTCCACGCACTTTGCACTTCCTCCAAGGCAAGTTGTGAAGACTGGCATGGTGGAGCTACGCAGCCTGTGGTAGCAGGCAGGTGGCATTGGGGTAGGAGCATGGACGCCAGCCACAGGGGTGTGGATCAAGAGCTTGGCTCCTAGCTACAGGACCCCAGGCACATTCCTTAACTCTCCCGAAGCCCTAGTTAGTCAATGCCAGAGTGTAAGTCAGGTCCAAGCATTCTGGCCCCCAGGCTTGTGCTGTGGATCTCACCACAGCCCTTTCAAGAAGCTGAAGGCTGGGGGTGCAGCTCAGTGGCAGAGCACTTGCCTACCCCAGAGGCCCTGAGTTCAATCCCCAGCACTGGAAAAAAAAAAAAAAAGTAGAAATCAGTGAAGCCTCCAATGTAATCATGTAATTGGCACGTAAGCCATGCTGTTGAGGAGTTATATGTGGTACAATCAGAAAGGAGTGTCAGGTGCCTCCGAAGAAGAGGGGGGCAGTTAGCAGGTCAGAGGAGGGTCCTCTGAAGAGTGGACACTGCTGGGTGTGGTGGTGCACGCCTGTAATCCCAGCGGCTCGGGAGACAGAGGAGGGAGGATCGCAAGTTCGAGACCAGAGGCAGTCTGTGTAACTTAGCGAGATCCTGTCTCAAAAAGTAAAAAAAAAAAATATGGGCTGGGGGTACAGCTCAGTGGTCCAGCACTTGCAGAGCATGTAGGCTCGAGGCCCTGGGTTCCACCCCCAGTACCTAAAAAAAAAAAGAAAAAATAGAATGGACACTGAGGCCATCACAATCTCCCTTTTAGGCTGAGGCGACCTGGGCAAACCAAGAATCAGAGAGTGGGTCAGGCTGAGCTGTGGAGGGAACGCTCTCCACTGTAATAATAAATGGACCTGGCTCTCTATCTACGGGCCTGGAGGCCTCTAAGTCCCGGGCCAGGCAGCCTAATCCACATGAAGCGAGTACCTTCAGGTCTGAGGGACCTGGGTAGGCTGGGGCCCCACTGCGGGTAGCATGGCCGCCATTTTGGCTGCTGTTAGGCCTAGGTGCTCATTGGAGCTACTGCTA
Source organism: Pedetes capensis (assembly GCA_007922755.1). NCBI lineage: Eukaryota > Metazoa > Chordata > Mammalia > Rodentia > Pedetidae > Pedetes > Pedetes capensis. Next base: position 7,304 of record VMDO01018397.1, read on the forward strand.
GGGATCAGGCAGCCCTTGCTCAGCTCCCCAGGTGAGCAGGGAGTGAATCTGTCCAGCTTCCTACTCTGGTCCCCAGGCTTCCAACCCACCTGCACGTGGCAGTAGCTCAAAGAAGCTCAGGGATTCCGCAGGCTTTCTGGGCCTCCACACTGTGGACGGAATGGGTTGATGAGGTTTTGCAGTGGGGGGTCGTCCTTACCAACATCCCTGGTTTCCAGACTCTAGCTGCCTGGAGCTACCTTCCCCCAGTGGAGATAAACCAAAAATATCCCCCAAAGTCGAATAATGTCTCTTGGGGACAGATTCATTGCTAGTTGAGAACCAATGGACTGCGGAGAAGCGGCAGTCCCCTTAAGCTACTTCCCCAAGACATTTTCTGCTGGGGGGAGAGAGAGAGAGAGGGAGAAGTGCAGACAAGCCCACCTGCTACTGGCTGCAAGGAATCTGTGTCCCTGTGAGCCTGTGTCGGGCACTGTGGGTCTCCTGGCCCTGCGTCTGTCCCTGGTTGCTTAGTGTTTAAAGTTATGCATTTCATCTGTGCTCCGTCTTCTGTTGCTGGTGACACAACGACACAGGCTGGGTACGTTACAAAGAAAGGTGTATTCTGTGTCATCGTTCTGGTCCAAGTCTGAGGGGCTACAGGGGGTGGTGGCCTTCTCGCCGCTGAGTCCCAAGGTGGTGTCTGCTTTTCCACCCGTTCTGAATGCGCCAAACAATCCCCAAGTAGGGAGCAAACGATCCCCTGCCTTTCCTCAGGGATCTTGGGTAGATATCTGTTGTCAGGGCCAAAGCATAGTTTTCTTTACCCTCTGACAGATGAAAAGAAACTTGAGCAACCTTAACAGCTTCTGACGAAAAGCTCCCCAGGCCCTTTACATTCCAGAGGCCGCCAGGGCCTCCACGGGCTCTGAGGAGTGACTGGACTTGTTCAGATGCGGCAAGAGCATCTCACGGCGCCTCAGCGTGCTGCAGCCGCTAAAACAACACGCAGGGGGAGGTACAAAGAACGCCAAGAGCGCAGAACGCACTGGGAGCACGAAGTGCCTTCCGTGATTCATCCCAAAGCATCCCTGGCGGGAAGGGGTGGGACTCTGCATCCATTTTACAGGCAAGAAAAATGAGGAGATCAAATAATCTGGCTAAGATTGTACAGGACCTGTTGTTGTTGTTAGGTGCTGTCGAGTTGGGTCAGACTCATAGCAGCCCTATGTACAACTGAACAAAATACTCACCAATGCTGTGCCAGGCACATGATCTTTCTTATGTTTAAGCCCATTGTTGTAGCCAGTGTGTCAATCCATCAAGTGGAGGGTTTTCCTTTCTTTGTTGACCTGCCACTCTCCCAAACACGATGTCCTTGTCCAGGAATTGGTCCCTCCTGACTACATGTCCAAAATATGTAAGACATACAGGATCTAGGTCTGCCCTAATCCAAAACTTTCTCCCAATGCTCACATTGGGTATGACAAACATTGAGGATGACAGCTAGAGAGAGATGACAGGCACCTAGACAAGGGCTGTGCTGGAAAAGGGTAGTCTGTGGGCACAGGCTGCTTGGCAGTGGGCAGCACATCCATCTCACCAGGCCATTCCCTGCTACCGACCCTTCATGGCCTTCAGAATACGATCCAGATTTAGCCCAGAGCGTAGGAGCCCTTCCTGCCTGGCCAGTGCCCTCTCTGCCCACTACCTTCATGTCTCTGTTGGACACCATTGCCCAATAGAGACCAACTTCCTTCCTTTCCACAGGGCCCGATCCTTTCCAGGCCCTGCCTTTGCCTACTGCGCATGCTCAGTCCCCATCTTGAATACCTATCACCTGCACCGGGCACGTGGCTGGCCGCAGGCTCCTTCTACCACTCCTTCCCCTCTCTCCACTCCCTTCCCTAGGGACTCCTTTCCTCCACTTCCAGAACCTGGGCTTCCCGCTAGCTTGTTATCTTCCCTTCCTCTCCCCCTCCTTCCCTCCCTCCATTTTACTTTCTTGCTTCCGGTCTTCCATCTTTTCTTCCTTCTTTCTTCCAGCACCTTTTCACCAAGCACCTACTGCACGCCAGGTCCCAAACTGCATGTGGAGGATGATAACTGGGTGAGAAAAAGCCCCTTTCTTCATGGAGGTTGCTGTCAAGAGCACGAGGCAGACAGAGACGAAGAGCTCAGAGTTGCTAACATTTCCACCTGTCCAGCACTGTGTCACACACAGGCACACATGACACATCTCCCTGAGGTACTGCCATCCTCTGCTGCAGGGGTTTCAGAGAGGAAGCCTGTGGCAGGTTCAGGGTTGGAACTCCAGTTGTCTGTTGTTAAATTTTATGCTTCTGAGTGCTAAGATTAAAAACAGATTTAATAAGAGCAAATACCACGAAAGTGCACAGAATCTTACACGTAGCTCTAGGAAGAACTAGTGCCTAGAGGGCTCTTGAAGGGTGTGAAGAGCAGTGGGAAGGACATAATAGGCTAGCCTGGGCAAAAGCTTGGAGCAGAAAGGCATGGCTCCGACAGAGAACCCCAAGTGGAAGCAGTGGGGTACTGCTAAATGCAGTGGCTGAGGATGGAATGGGCAGGGGCAGCATGACACAGGGGCCAGGCAGCAGGAGGCATGTGTAACACACAGGGACTGAGGTGGGCCTAAGGAAGGCATTCTGAATGAGGAGCTGGGTGACGGGAGGGAAACCAAGCCCTGTGCTAGCAACCATGGGCCAAGGAGCCACCCGTTCCCCTAAGCCAGGAGAGGCAAAGCGGGAGACCAGGACTCAAGAGAGAATGAGATTGTGGCTTTCCTACCTGCCAGTCCTCTGTTCCACGCCTGGGCAGCTGGAGCCTCCAGTAGAGAATCTTATAGCTGGGTGGAGATGGAGGCTGAGGAATAAATATCCCAGTTGCTTCCTCCTCCTGGCCTCTGGTATCCTTCCGGGGCCTCTCAATGCCCAAACCCAAGCAGAATGCAGAGAGCTCAGCCAGGCCAGTCCACGGACATCCAGGCTTCCAGGTCAGATGGAGTAGAGGAACGTGGCCCCGTGGATCCAGAAAGGCAGGCAGAGAGCCCTCGGCACACCTCGGTTAAGGAGTTGACATCCTGTCACGTGACAGAGCTCCATTGAAGGGTTTTGGGTAAGGAGGCAATGTGGTCACATATGGGTTTTAATAAAGACTTGTCTGGTGGAAATCAGCAGTCACAGGTGTGAGTGATGAGGGATGAGATGCATCGACCAGCAGAGCTGGGAAATGAAGGGCCAGGGCAGGAAAAGGTAAGCAATGAAGAGGAAAGGGGATGGCACTGTCCAGGTGAGAGATGAGGAGCTGAAATGGGGCATCGACAGAAAGGACAGAAAGGAGGTTCAGCTTTGACTTAAAAAAAATAATAGAAATTTACAGGTCTTAATGAAGGCAAGCTAGGATTCATATTTGAATGATCAACTGAATTTTTATGCCAGCAACTGAGACTATATATATATATGTGTGTGTATATATATATACACACACACACCATATATATATATATATATATATATATATATATATATATATATATATATGTATATACTGTATAGGGTTGGGATTTAGCTCAGTTGGTAGATCGCCACTGTGCAGTCTCTGAGGTCCCAGGTTTGATTCCCAGCACCACAAAAATGGGAGAAGGACATAGCAATCCACTCCCAAGGCAATCCCGAAACAGCCATTGGAAACCCTCTGAGGGTCACTATGAGTTGGGCACAACTTGACAGCACCTAACAACAACAACAACAACAACAACAACAACAACAACAACAACAACACACACACACACGAAGATCAACAAACAGATCTAGAAAAATCTGACTGATGAGTTTTGTTTGGTATGAGATGAATTTGAGCTGTTTATGTCAGCGATCCCCAATCTTTTTTACACCCCAGGGCCGGTTTTGTGGAAGATAATTTTCCTGTGGGACCAGTTGGGTGCTGAGGGGCATGGATGGTTTGGGGATATGAGTCGATGGGGAGGGGCTGTAAATACAGATGAAGCTTTGCTTGCTCATCTGCCACTTACCTCCTGTTGTGCAGTCTGGCTCCTAACAGTACCTGGGAGTTGGGGAACCCCTAGTTTATGGGGCATCAAACTAGATGTCTAGCAGACATTCAAATTTGCATGCAATTATTGAGTGGCCTGTGTCTGGACATGTAGAAGTGAAAGCCATCTGTAGGAAAATTCTAGTTAAAACTATAAGGGTGGATGAAATGTTCCAGGGAGAAGGAGTATTCAGAGAAGCGGATCATGTTGTCTGGGGTGGGCTGAGCACCTGCCTGGCACACAGGCATGCTCAATCAATACTTGCTGGGTGAAAGAATGAGTGATGGATGGGTGGATATGCAGCGCTATGAGACCAGACAAAAAGAGAAGAATCTTTGGCAAAGATTCTGCAATTTGCATGAAATGGCCAAAGTTGAAAATACGAATGCATCCAACAGAGCTCCAGACACCTCTTGCAAGATAATGGTCTGCGGTGAGGAAATCTTCACAATTTACATAATAGACACACACCCAAAAGCAAAATCTCCAACCACATCAGACTGGATGAAGGCCTCTACGGTTGGATTAGAATCAGAGACGCTGGAAATTAACAATCTTTGTATTTAGGTTAATTGGACATTCTAATAGCACCGATTTTATTTTTAATTAGATTATCTAATTTGGCTTAAGAGGCTACTGTGTTTGTGCTGCCTGGCAGGGGGAGAGTTTTCTTTGGTTTTTCAGTTGACTTTCTTTCCTGGAGCAACTAATCATTGAGCCACTTGCAAAACGAGCCCAAGGAAGGGCTCTCATTCTGCTCGATCAAGGGCTCTGAGGACTGAGGTCTCCATTACTCATCCCTTCTACTGCGCAACAGGAATGTCTTGGACCTGCAGTTGTCTGGATCAACAGAAGTCAGGATGTGGCAACTGACTAAGAAGCTGCTGGAAAATAAACAAGAAGTGGAGGCATTTTGGGAAGGGGGTGAGGATAAATGCGGAAGGCAACAGACTGGTATTTCTTTTGAGAAGTGACATGAAGGGGCCAAGGACACTCATGCCTTGGGTCCCAGCTTCACAATTTGCTTTATCATGCTCAACCCATCATGATTCTCACTTGTAAAATGGGAATGCATTCAATTAAAATTGAACCGCTCCCTGTGCTGTACCACACACTGCTCCATGTACTTAGAATATCAGTGAACAATAACGTTTCCCCTTCCTCAGAATGCTTTGTGGAGTAACTGCAACCGTGTATGTGAAATTACCTGGTGACCCTTAAGGTCCTGAATTCAAGGTAACTGCAACGATGATAGTGGTTCTCATACATGGAAAACAACTGTCATAATAGAATGCGCTGTGGAGAAGCAGATGGTTGGTAGAATGGGCAGTGAGTGTGAATGTCTTGCTTGTCATCTGGGCTGTGAGTTCCTTGAAGTAAGCTGAGGGCCATGTCTGCCTTAGTCATCTCTCTGAATTCCTAGCACAGCGCATGACCCATAGATATTTGGTTTTCTGTAGGAAGCATCTTCAATGGACTATTGCCAATTAACTTTGCATTCTTTGGCTACATATACCCTGGGATCTAGGGCCCTTCTGACAGCAGTAGAAAATGCTAAGTGCTGGGTGCTCCCCAGAGGTGATCAGGAAACCCAGCTAGGTCCTGGGGGTCACCTCTTACTCACAGACTCATCTCAGTGTGTTTCACTCAATTAGTGTTTGTATGTCTGCTGCCATAGCACCCTGGCATCCGATCCCACCTGATCTTGGAAGCTGAGCAGGGTCAGCCTGGTTAGTCCTTGGGTGGGAGACCACCTGGGAGTACCAGGTACTGTAGGGTTGGGAGAAGGATCTGGCAGCCCACTCCTGAAACAATCAGTCATTGAAAACTCCATGAGGGTCACTATGACTCAGAAGGGACTCAGTGGCACCTAACGATAACAAGTGTTTGTGAGAGGCAGAGACTCCAGAGCTCCTCCGGTAATTCCTCCCAGGTATGGCAGGAATGGGCCACAGTGGTGCAAAGGGACAAGTGCCCATGGCTGCTCTGTCCATGAGAGACAGAGCCAGGCCTGGGCCAGGCTCAGAGAGGGAGGCAGGAGGCCTGAAGCTGCCAGGGCCCAGGCCCTCCAGGTATATCTAGAATAATTAGAGATAAACCAGCCCCTCTCTGGTGAGGAATAATTCAAACCATTGTGGCTGATTGATGAGTGCTGGGTTCTGGCCAAGCCCAGAGATTGGATAGAAGAGCAGAATACAGCGGGAGGCTCCATGGACAAGGTGTGATTTTAGCCGGATTTCGGGTAGGAGGAGCAGAGGAGATGTGCAGGCATTTATAATCAGAGGGAACAGCAGGAGCAAGAGTGCATAGGTGTGTGTGGTTGTGGCCAGTCCAGCAGACAAAGGAAAGCCAGCCACTGGGAGCCACCGGGAAAGAATCAAGGTTACCTGTCCAAGTCCTTCTCTGTCCAAGTCTTTGTCTGTCTGCCAGCCCGTCCCATCCTAGCTCATTTCACCCTTCCCATATACTTACAGGGAGAAGGACCTGGCAACCCACTCTCAAAAAACAATCAGCCATTGAATACCCTATGAATAGCAGAGAAGCACTGATAATAGCGTTTTTCCTGTTGTACTTAGGGTCGCTGAGTGGGACACCAACTTGACAGCACCTAACAACAACAACAACATATACTTATAAGAGAGATTTTATTTGCTTGGTAGATGGTAAATCTTGTATATGAACCATGTCTAACAAAACTCTTGGCCCCTTCTTCTCTCCTCGGTATATGGAACCGTAATAGCTCCAATTATGTAATGGGAATAGCAGCTTCTCCTATCCATTCATCACAGACCAGCCCAGGGAAAAGGGGGATTCGTCTGTGATAGTCTTATCCCCAGGACCCCAACTACTAGAGTCCTGTGGTCACCTTAGCAATGGAGAAGAAGGAACGTGGCAAACCATGCATGGCTTTTGAAGCTTCCACCTAGTGATATGCTCAATCCCACTTCTTTGATCAATGCAAACCCAGTAGCTCCCCCCAAGCTCAGAGGGGGAGAGAAATCCTGATTACTGTGTATCTTGTTGTTGTTGTTAGGTGCCATCGAGTTGGTATCAGACTTATAGCAATCCTACGTATAACAGGGGAAACACCATTGTCAGTGCTTCTCTGCTCTTCATAGGGTTTTCAATAGCTGATTGATTTTTGGGAGTGGGTCCCAGGTCCTTCTTTCAAGCCTACAGCACCTGGTGTTCCCAGGAGGCCTCCCACCCAAGTACTAACCAGGCCCGACCCCACTTAGCTTCTGAGATCTGACGGGATGGGACGCCACAGGGCTACAGCTGCAGGCATACTGTGTATCTAAATAGGAGAGAACTGGAATTACAAATGACTACCATGCATGAGAGACAAAACAAAACAAAAAAAGCCCTATCATTCTGAGTGCTCTGCAAGAGCTGTTCACATACCTGAGTTCTTTTCACTAGGAAGATAAAGGACAGACAAGATTTGTTCATTCAGATTTCCCTTGGCCGCCAATGTCCCATCCTTGTTAAGAAGAAGGACACTTTCCTTTGGTACAAGGAGAACATCTTTCACATGGAGATTTCACCTGCTGCTCTTAGGAAAAAGAAGGAAGGTCAGATTGTTTTTCTCACAGCTGCTGTTTTTCAAGTGCCTTCCACTCTTAACAGCCAATCTACCAGAAAGGCATATTTGGGATGCCATGTTCTGAAGGCCTTTACTCATGGTTGGTGGCTCGCTGAAGTGAATGAATCGTGAAGGGTTGCAATATAATGTTTGCTGTGATGGAATTGTCTAGAAAACAGTGTGCTTATGTACAGGTCTGTTGGTGAAAATGCACAGAAGGTGATCTCAAATACATGGCAGGCTTACTCCTCAATATTTCCAGCACACAGATAAGAATACAAGTGGAGTCACACATTCTATATCTTTAAATATGCAGAAATTATGAATCAAACTAACAAACCATTAAATAAAATACTTCTACCCTTCCCTTTGCTATCCATAGGGTTTTCGATGGCTAGTTGTTTCAGGAGTGGTTCGCCGGTGCCTACTCCCTAGTCTGTCATAGTCTGGAACCTCAGCTGAAACCTGTCCACCATGAGTGACCCTGCTGGTATCTGAGATACCGGTGGCATAGCTTTCAGCCTCATTGCAACACACATGCCCCCACAGTGCAACAAACTGACAGTCACATCATATGGTTGTGAAAGCTGGAGATTGAACAAGGGAGACAGGAAAAGATTTGATGCTTTTGAATTATGGTGCTGGAGACATCTATTGAATATACCATGGAGTGCCAAAAGAACCAACAGATCTGTCCTAGAAGAAGTGCAACCAGAGTGCTCCTTGGAAGCAAGAATGGCCAGACTGCGTCTTACATATTTTGGACATGTAGTCAGGAGAGAACAATCCCTGGAGAAAGACATCATGTTTAGGATAGTGGCAGGTCAACGCAAAAGAGGAAAACCCTCCACCAGATGGATTGACACAGTGTCTGCAACAATGGGCTTAAACATAAATAAGATCGTTTGCCTGGCACAGAATCGGGGAGTGTTTTGATCTGCTGTACATAGGATTGCTATGAGTCGGACTCGACTTGACAGCACCTAACAACAGCAACTCTTCCCTCAGCTAACACGCATCTCTAATAACTTGGAAGGTGAGATGGAATGCAGAATTCCTGGGCTCCACTGTGCTGTAAGCTGGAGAGCCAAGGATGTGGGTGGAGGCAGTTGCTCCCTGCCCACCCAGCTGGCTCTGCTCCCAGGATTAGCTTTGCCCTGCAGCCTCCACAGACCGCCCCCTCCCTTGCCCCTGCAGCTCCCCACACTATGAGGAGCCTCCCGGGTATGTGTGGGAACCTCCCAGCCATACATCCAAATCCTGTCCCAACCCATCCAATAGCAGCCTTGGCACCTCTAAGACTAGGGGATGGGCACACTAGCGGCATGGCCTGTCCTTGTGAGGAGGACCCCAGGGACAAGCCCACCCAGGCTGGCAGAGTGGGCTCAGGCCGTGCATTCTGGGGTCTTGGATGCCATAAAAAAGATCTGAAAGGAAAGCCTGGAAGCTTCCTCATGCGGTAGACAGCAACCTGCCGCCAAGTGCCCTAGAGCAGTGAGCTGGCTTCCTGGCAGAGCTGTAACAAACTGCCACAAACACAGTGGTGTAAAACAACGCAAATACACGATTTTATAGTTCCGGAGGTCAAAAGTTCATGTGGCCTCAATGGGCTGACATCCAAGGGTCCACAGGGCAACAGCATTCCTTTCTGGAGGCTCCAGGGGATGTCAGTGGAGTTTTAGTGCAAAGCCCTGGTCTGGAGTCCCAACAGCCTAGGCTTCTTACCTGTCCCATCATGGTAATTGAAGAGACCAGTCATGGCAAAAAGCAGAGACCGGAGATTTAATCCATGTGGCACGATGGCGGATCAACGGGTCCAGTGACCCCAAGTCTGTCTTTGGAGTCCTGATGTGGGCTTTAGGTTTAAATAGAGGAAGAGTCGGGCAGGGGCCAAGAGGTACGCAGCGTTGGTCAGAGTGTGTTTTGGCCGATCCTTATCTCAGTTCTGGTTTCTGGAAGGTGGTTCAAAGAAGACCTCACTGCTTGAGGTGAGCAATCAGGCTCCCCGGGAGATAAAGATTACTGGAGATTACTGGAGATTACTCTGCCCCAGGGTGCACTCTGCCATCACAGATAGCTGCCCACATTTGGAGATCTGTTGTGGGGGATGGTTTCTGGTTTCTGTCCTTTGTCATACAGACGTTTATCCATCAGTCCTGTTGTCCCTGGAGTCCAAGGTGACCGCAGGTTTAGGACAAGGAATGAAGACCTTCCTGTGCCTCTTGAGGGTCGGGAACACGACCCTAAAAGCTGACAGTCAGATGCCTAAAGGAGACAGACACAAAACGCAGGCAGAGAGGCCGAGCTTTTCTCTTGCGAAAGTTACCTCATGGGCCCAAGTGAGGTGTCAGTGGGTTTCAGCAGAAGCAATGTCTAAGTGCCTGTTACAGGGAAAGTCTCCTAACTGGCCTTTTCCACCCTCTACAGGCTGGCTGCCCACATCTCCTGGCTTTCATGGCCTCTCTGACCAATCCTTCCCTTGTCACATTGCCTTCTGACCCAAGCTAGCAAGAGGCCTCCAGCCTTCCAAGCATAAATGTGATTACACTGGCCCACGTGG
>VMDO01018397.1:20000-42287 GCA_007922755.1 Pedetes capensis
TCTCCTCCTCCTTCTCCTTCTCCTTCTTCTTCTGTTGATAGAGTCTTACAACTTAGCCCAGGAGGGCCTTGAACTTGCCATCCTTCTGCCTCCGCCTCCCCAGTGCTGAGATTACACGCCTGCATCGTCATGCCTACTTTGTATGGGGGCAGGGGCAGGGGCAGAGGCAAGGACTGGAGGCTCCTGGCTTAGTCCTTGTCTAGGTAAAAAGCTAGGGGTGGGAAGTCTGGTGTTGCCATTTTCTTACTGTAGTGAGCGAACAATTCTTAATCTCCCGAAGCTTGAAGCTTCCGTTTCCTCATCTGTAAAGTGGAAAACTAAAAATAGCCGGCCGGGCCCCTTGTGAAGGTGGTGAGAATCAGTGAGTCGCTGCCTGTAAAATAATCAACACAGTACGTGGTACTTAGCTGGGTCAGTGAACACGCTGTCATTTTTACTGAGTGGAGTGGGGAGGTCCCTTTGAAGGTGGCCATCTCTGGGTCAGGAAACCTTTATCACTTTTTACAAATCCACTTTCCTCACTCCCCCACCCTCACCCTCCACCCCCAGCGACTTAGTCACCCTCTTGGCAGCTGCTGGGGCTCAGTGGGTTGCTCACACGCTTGCCTCATCACACCTGGGAGAAGGGAACGCGGGCAGGCGCTGGCGCACCCGGTGCGCGGTGGCGCCCGCGGGCCAGCCCGCCCGGCCCACCGCCTGATGTCGCCCCATGCGCGTGGGACCAATCAGCGGGGCCGCCGCCTCGCCAGGTCCCTGGCTCGCGCCTCCAGCGGGGTGGGTGGCGGCGCGGCTTGGCCCCAGCGCCCTCTTCCCATCGCCCACCTCCTGCTCCTCCACCTGCAGGGCCGCACCGAGCCTGCGCCCCAGGCCGCTGGATCTCGATCTCACACATCCCGTTCACTATGAACACGCCCTTCGCTGAAAGGCCGCCCCCTGAATTCCTAAAGGAACAGTGTGTGGTTGAGGGAGCCGTTCAATTTTTTTAATTGAATGCATTCCCATTTTACAAGTGAGAATCATGGTGGGTTGAGCACGCTAAAGGGAAGTGTGAAGCTGGGACCCAAGGCATGAGTGTCCTTGGCCTCTTCAGGATACTTCTCAAAAGAAATACCAGTCTGTTGCCGTCCCCATTTATCCTCACCCCCTTCCCAAAATGACTCCACTTCTTGTTTGTTTTTCAACACCTTCTTGGTCACCTGTAATCCCTGAGACTCAGGAGGACGCAGGAAGTCGCCGGTTGGAGGCCAGAGGCAGCCTGTGTAATTTAGCGAGAATTTGTCTTAAGACAAAAAATAAAAAAGGTTCTGGGGTGCAGCTCGGTGGGTAGGGCACTTGCCTAGCATGTGTGAGACGCTAAGTTCAACCCCTAAGTACTACAAAAAAAAAAGTACACATACATATTAGTTGTTGTTATGGTTATTGTTAGGTGCCGGCAAGTCAGTGTACAACTCATAGGGACCCGATATACAACAGGCGAAACAGTATTGTCAGTGCTTCTTTGCTATTCATAAGGTTTTCAATGGCTGATTGTTTTTTGGGGGGAATCAGTTGCTGGGTGGGTCTCCCAAGCCTACAGCACCTGGTGTTTCCAGGTGGTTTCCCATCCAGGTACTAACCAAGCTTGACCCTGCTTAGCTTCTCAGAGCTAACAGGATCCTATGCCACAGTGGTATAGCTGCAGGCTATACAATATTTATGTCTTATATGTTTATGTCAAATATTATGCATATAGGCAACTGGGGGGGGGGGGCTGGGATTTAGCTCAGTTGGTAGAGCGCTGCGCTGCAGTGTCTGAGGTCCTGAGTTCAATTCCCAGCACCACAAAAATGGGAGAAGGACCTGGCAATCCACTCCCAAGGCAATCCCGAAACAGTCAGCCATTGAAAACCCTATGAGGGTCGCTATGAGTCGGATACCAACTCCGACGGCACATAACAACAACAACAACAACAACAATGCAACTGCGGTTTAGCTCAGTAGGTGGAGTGCTGATCTGCCTTCTCTGAGGACACCAGCACTACAAAAATGGGAGACACAGTTGGCAATCCACTCCTGAAACACCCCCAAACAATGAGCCATTGAAAACCCTGTAGGGGTCACTATGAGTCAGACCAACTACAACCAGTCAAACAACCATTATGTATATATAATTACATTACAAGGATTGGCCTTCAGCCAACTTTAAAACAACCTTTTTTTCCTCCAAGACCAAGCTGGCTTTTTCCCCCTTCGTTTACAAAGGCTGTTACAAGGCGGGCACTGCAGAGAATCGGATGAAGGCCTGAGGAAGATGAGCTGCTGGTTCAGACGTAGAGACAGTGAAGGGGGTGTTATGGACACGGGCTCCAAGGCGTAACTGCTGGACCACCTCCACTCAATCACACAGTGGGTTTCCTTAGAGCCAGGACCTTTGTCTGCCTCTAGGGGGTTCTTTCAAGGGGCAGACAAGATGCCTCTGTTAGAGAACATTAATTAGTTAAGATCTGTTGAGCACTTCTAAAATGGCAGTCATCCTGCTATAATGCTGTTACGTTCTTTTTGTTTTGTTATTGTTTTTGTTGTCTTTCTGTATCAGGGATTGAATCCAGGACCTTTACATATGCTAGGCAAGTGCTCTACCCCTAAGCCTCACCCCCAGCCTCTTTTTTATCTTTTATTTTGAGACAAGGTCTCGCTGAATTGCTCAGGCTGCCTCTGGCCTCAACCTCATGATCCTCCCATCCCAGACTCAAGAATCACTGGGATTACACAGTGCTTGGTCCATTGTTATCTAATTTCTTCTCTCCTAGGAGGTTTGAATATTGTTCCCAATCTGCAGAGGAGGAGGGGAGGTCCAGGGAGGGTGGTTTACACAACTGGTAAGTGACAGCCAGGAAGCCAGGCCCTAGGTGGAACCATCCCCTTTCTTATCTCCCTTAATCCCTAATGGATCAATTGACATCCATCTAAGAGTCTGTTGGGGATTTTTAAAATCATATCCCACAACTAGGGTCCATCATGACAGCCTGAGGGGCTGACCCCTAGTTGACCCCAAGGCTCATCGCACTCACTCAAACCAGCCCCTCCCATCCAGTGAGTAAAGATGGCGCCTGGCCAGTCTGACCTGCCTCAACCACCCTAAATTTGATTGGCTCCCCTCAGCATTTCCAGTAAATAACTGTCCCCACCTGGCAGGTATGCCAGTTTACCTGCTATACCTGTCAGGTGTGTGTCCTGATTGGCTTATCCTAGTCACATGCCCCCTCCGGGACCCTATATAAGCAGGGCTCCCAGTCCCCACCTCACCTCACCTTTCTGATAGTCCCTCAACTGTCACCTGACCCCCATCACCTGGACCAGCACTCCCAACTCCAGAGAGATCTGCAAGCAAGCTGACAGGATCAAGACCAGGGGCCCCAAAGTGCCAAAGGATTCAAGCAACACACGAAGAGCTTTCCAATTCCTCCCATCCTTGGGAAGGAGGGAGGTAGAGAAGGTGAGCTGCGAGAAGCAAGACCAACTGACCTCCACGGAACATCAGCAACTGTAGCTGTGCCTTTAAGGCTGAGCTGTACCAGCACTCAGCCTGAAGCATTCCATGCTGCAGGCTTAGAGCCAGCACTTAAAGAGCACATAGAGCTCTGCACTTCAAGTGTCGCTAGCTTGTTGCACCCCACCAGGGGAGCACCCAATAAACTTTACCTTCCTTGTTTCACCTTTTGAAGGTCTCCCGAAGTCTTTCATTGGTGCCACAGACTATTACCAACCCAGTCTAGTGAGTCCCCTATACTCACGGGGTGTTGTAGGTGGGGCTCAAACCTTAGCCAGGCTAGACCCTTAACTGCAACAAGAGTCAGAATTGAACACACCAGCTTGCTGATTCCAGGGCATGAAAAAGATTGTGAGAAAATACACATTTTAGTAGTGACTGCCCAGCCCAATCTGTCTTCATAGTCTCTTGTCAGAGACCTCCCTGATTGATTTATTCTTTCATTCAACAAAAATGTGGAGTCAGGCAGTGTTCCAAGGCTGTAAAACAATCAGGCAAAATCCCCTGCTTTCATGGAGCTCAAAATCTAGTGGATATATGAAAATTGTCACAACGAAAAGCATGTCAAAATGAATCACATTATGATGTACATTAAAAATTTCTAATAAAAAAAAATCTAGTGGAAAGGGAAATGAATGATAAGTGTATGAAGATAATGTAACTCTATAGTCAAATAAGTGCTAGGAGAAAGGCAGAGTGTAATAAGGGGACAATTAAGAGTGCAGGGGAGAGCTGGGCATGGAAGTGCATGCACCTAAATCCCAGCAACTTACGAAGCTGAGGCAGGAGGATCAGAAGTTTGAAGCCAGAGGCAGCCTGCATGACTTAGCAAGACCGTATCTCAAACCTTTAGAAAAGGTGGAAAATGGGCTAGGGGTGTAGCTCATTGGTACAGCACTTGCAAAGCATGCGTGGGGCCCTGGGTTCAACCTCCCAGTACTGAAAACAAAACAAAACAAAACAAACAAAACACACAAGGAAAGAAGAAAGAAAGAGAGAAAGAGAGAGAGAGAGAGAGAGAGAGAGAGAGAGAGAGAGAGAGAGAGAAAAAAGGATAGAAAAGATAAGAACAATGAAAGTGTAGGGGAGGTGAAAGCAGGCTGCAATTTTAAATGAGGCTTTCATTGAGAAGACAGAGGGGTGTGAGCTTGCTGATGGCATGGGAAAGAGCTTTCCAGGCAGAGACTGGCCAGTGCAATGATTCTGAGGCCAGAGCAGCTAGGAGGCGAGTAGAGTTGGAGAGAAGGTGGGTAGGAGAGAGAAGGAAAAGCATTGGTAGGATTTGCAGTCAGGGTGAGGGCTGGAGGCAGGTCATGCCCTGTAGGATTTGTTGGTCATTACACACACTGGCTTTCCCTCTGGTGTCATGGGAGGCCACTGGAGAAGTTGTCCATTTTAACAGGATCACTCTATGCCACGTTATATCATCTGGTGTGAGGCTTTGCTTACCCTTCAGCACCTTGTTCCATTATATTAATTAGACCTTGATGCCTCCATGCCCCTCCTCCTGCTGTCCAGTGGGCCCCCAACTCCCTTTCTACCAGTACTCCCAGGAACATTTCTACCTTCCTTTAACATAGCATAGAGTGATCCTGAGTATAGCATGTATAGCTGAGTATAGCATGCAGGAGAACATGGGGAAAAGAAGATCACATAAGAGAGATCCCTAGTGCTCCATCTGACAGATGGCATGGCATGGACCAGAGGGTGAGCCGTGAAGGTGGACAGAAATCCACCTTCCATCTGGGGTTTAGGATACATTTTGAAGCTGGAGTCAGCAGGATTTGATGATGGACTGGCCCTGGGTTGTGAAGAAGAGGCGTCAAAGGTGATCTGAAGACTCGAACACGCTAAAAGAATAGAGTTGACATCACTTGAAGGAAGAAAGGCTGTGGAGGGAACGTTGGCGTGGCTTGGGATGTGTTATGAAGCTGGAGGCAATAGGATTTGCTGATGTACTAGGCCTGGGTGGTGAAGAAGAGGAGTCATGGTGGTCTGAGGTGTGACACACAGAAAGAGTGGAGGTGGCATGGCAGGTTGGCTTAGGCATTAGCAGGCAAATATGGAGGAAAAGGATCCTTCAGAATAACTCCTGTGTTTGGCCTAGATGGACAAAAAACATGCAAGATGAGGCTGGAGCACCAAATAGCCTCATCTACTTGCTGGTCAAGTAGACCCCAGACCCTAATCCCAGATGAACAGCTGCCTGAGTATAAACAAAGGCAGACCATTCCAAGACATCTGTCTATTGGACCATGCCTTTGAAATATGCCAAACAAGTCTATGAAGTCAGTTTACAAGTCAAAGACCCTAGGTTCCATATGCCCTACACCAGGAAGGATTAGTAAATGGGGCTGTTCCAGGCAGGGCTTCAGTTCCCACTTGCTCTCTGCTCTTTGCTTTTGTTGGGTCCCTGTTCGGGCACCAACTATGTTGGGCCCCACGTTTGGGCGCCAAATCTATGTGGGGCGCGCGCCTCCCGGTCCGGCCTGGAGGTTCGGACGGGCTGCACGGGCACGCACACAGATACTAAACACAGTCCACTCGGGACCCTCAGGTGAGAGGCGCAGGCTCCTGCGGCCCTCGGGACCCCGGAGGAGATGGGAGAAAGGAAAAGCCTCAGGCGCTTTTGCCTTCCAGGGGCAAACACCTGTGTTGGTCTTCTCGGTGGTCAGGAGGAGACAGCTGTTGCTTCCTCGGTGATCAGACGGAGAGCAGGTTCCTTTCCTTGTTGAGGATTGCAACGGGAGAGCGTTTTTTCCTCACCGAAGGTCCTGGGGAGAACAGCGGGAGAGATGCTTCCTCATCGGTGATCCGGGCAGGAACAGGCGAGAAGGCGCAGAAAGGGATGCCAGAAAGGCTGTGCCAAAAAAGGGTCGAACTGCCGCAGCACAGCTCTTTATGTAGCTTGCCCACGGAATGGCCTGAGCCAATCAGCTTTCAGTCCAATTGTCCAATCAGGAAGGGTTTTGTACAAACGTGCAACCAAGTTACTTTCATTTTCCCTAGATTTCTAACTTACAAACAAGATATTCAAATGCCATTTTCCCAGTTTGGGAGTTTTTGCCAATTTCCTCCCAATTTTTCCCTACAGCTTTTCCTTAGGTGGCTGCGGATGCAACCTCCCCATCCCTGGGTGGCTCCACATCGGCCATCCCTTCTCTTGGGCCTGTCATCTTCTCCATCGAAGGTACTTTTCTTTCTAGAAGCTTTCGTAACTCTTCTGCTCTCTATGGCTTTACCTCTCTCTGGGGAGTAGACATATTGTTATGTCAGTTCACCCGGAGAACCAAGGTTTTTCCAAGTTCCTTTCCAGGTTTATCTCAACTTCTCCAGGTGTCTCAATTTTCTCTAGTAATTATTCTTTAAATATATACTATCTTTTACAGTAAACTGTCTATGTGCTATAGCTTCTGTCTTAGACATAAATTCTTTTCTATACTGAATACAAGGACAGGGGTTTGCTACCAGACTCCTGGACCCCCATTCCCTGTAACAGCATCATCTGAGACAAGAAATGCTGTGGAAAGAATGTTGGCAGTGGGATTAGGAGTCTCCTGTTTTTCCTCAACAGTGTGTTGTGGTTGTTAGGTGCTCTCTAGTCAGTGTCCAACTCATAGTGACCCTATGTACAACAGACAAAACACTATTGTCAGTGCTTCTCTGCTGTTCATAGGGTTTTCAGTGGCAGATTGGTTTTTGGGAGTGGGTTGCCAGGTCTGTCTCCCAATCCTACAGCCTGGTGTTCCCAGGCGGTCTCCCATCCAAGTACTAACAAGGCCCAACTTTGCTTAGCTTCCGAGATCTGACAGGATCAGATGCCACAGGGCTACCGCTGCAGGCCCAACAGTATGTAGACATGGGCTAAGTCACAAGGTCATCTGGTGTGAGGTTTTGCCTACCCTTCAGCACCTTGTTCTGTTATGTTAATTAGACCTTGACACCTCCATGCCCCTCCTTCTGCTGTCCAGTGGGAGGGACCCCAACCCTCTTTCTACCAGTACTCCCAGGTGCATTTCTACCTTACTTTAACATCTTAGGCAAAAGGCTTGTTTCTTTCTTCCCTTCCTTCCTTCCTTCCTTCCTTCCTTCCTTCCTTCCTTCCTTTCTTTTCTTTTCTTTTTTCTTTCTTCTCTTTCTTTCTTTTTCTTTCTTTCTACTTAGGAGTTAAACCCAGGGCTTTGCACATACTTTGCAAGTGCTCTACCACTGGGCTGTACCCGTAGCACATTTTTTACTTTTTGTCTTGAGACAGGGTCTCACTAAGTTATGCAGGTGGCCTCTGGCCTCAAACAGGCAATCCTCTTGGCTACACCTCCTGAATCTATTTCTAGATATTTGCCCTCCAGTAGACTCAACCATGTGAGAAATGACATCTATGCATGATTTGTTATTGCGGCAGTGTTTGCAATGGCAAAATCTGGAAACAACCTCAAAGAGCATTGCTAGGGAAGTCACAAGATAAATCAGATTCATTCATCCAATCCCTGCAATTGTGAAAAGGAATACAGTAGATCTTAAGTGCAGGTATGAAACCAGGTCCGTGGAAAGAAGACAAAACTCAGGACAGGGTGTAAAAGATGCTCTTACTTTAAAAGAAAAATATGGACATGTCTACATAAATACATTAGCATAATCATAATCATATTTCTGCAAGGAAACACAAGAGATTGATAACAATAACTTTGCCCAGGAAGGAAAATAGGGAGAGAGGCTTATCTTTTTAAATTATACACATCTATATGTATATTAAATTTTTTATTCTGTATCACCTTTTTAATTAAAAGTTAGTTAATAAAATGTGTTCATATCATTTAAACATTGGGAAAAAATTTGGCCAAGAAATCTTGCTACTTTTCTTTGCTTTGCACTTGACCAGAATGAGTTCATTGCCATCCCCAAAGGAAGAAATCTGTCATCAACCACGGCCCGGAGGAACCTCGCCCATCTCACTGTCACCTGCGTGTTCATTCTTGCTGGTGACTCTTCAGATTGAGAAAGGACTCTGCCTGGCGGATGTCCCTGAGAGGCTGATCTTCAAAGGGATTTAAGAAAAGAGCTACGACTTGGCATCTCTCCCCCCAGTTCCTTCAGCGCCGGGCCCCAGGCTTGTGCAAGGGTGAATCACCCCCTTCTGGATGAGATGAGACGACCTGGCATGGCAGCCGCCAGCCCTGACCCAGGGAATCAGAACCTCTGGGTGGAAGCTCTGGCAGTTTCATTTTCTACCCCCTGCTAGCCACGTGGCAGTGGTTCTGAGCCCTACAACTTTGCTGACTGCTCTCCCCTCCAAGTTGCATTTAACCTCCCTGAAACTTGGCTTCACTGACGAGGAATAGTTTCCTGATGGACTTCTTGATCAGATGCTGCACAAAGGATCATCTACAAAGTATGGAGGCAGAATACTGTCCCCCAGCCCCGCCAAGATGTTTGCATCCTCTTCCTAGAATCTGGGCTTATGTCATTATCTTCCTGGGAAAAAGGAGCTTTGCAGATGAAGGCCAGGAACTGGAGGTGGGGACAGTATCCTGAATATCTAGGGGCACCCAAGTCAATCACTCAATTCCTTGTCAGTAAAGAATATTACTTAGCTGTGATCACAGACACTGTGACTATGGAAGGATGGGGGGGAAGAGCGAGAGAGAGAGAAGAGAGAGAGAGAGAGAAGAAGAAGAAGAAGAAGAAGAAGAAGAAGAAGAAGGAGGAGGAGGAGGAGGAGGAGGAGGAGGAGGAGGAGAAGGAGAAGGAGAAGGAGAGAAGAGAGAGAGAGAGAAGAAGGAGGAGAAGGAGAGAGAGAGAGAGAGAGAGGGAGGGAGGGAGGGAGGAACAGGTAATGGCTTTGAAGATGAAGGGGCCACAGCCTAGGAAAGTGGGAAACCTCTAGACGGTTTCTAGAAGCTTCCTCAGAGCTTCCAGAATGGAACACAGCCCTTCCGGCACCTTGGTGCTCGCCCAGTGACAGCTGTTTCCTAACCTCCAGGTGTTGGGTTTCACAGTATCTTTTATTCATGCCTTTGTTCCTTATTGATTCTTCCATTCATGTACTTGTCAAACATGTGTTAAGTAGCTCCTCTTCCTAGATCCTGATTGAAGAGCCATAAAACCACAGGGAGAGAGCTCCTGGCAGGGCAGGATGAAGCTCAAATGGCCACTCCCTCTGGGCTCAGGCTGGCCTCCAGTGGAGAAAACCCGCTTCCGGGTGAGGGCAGGGCAGGCTGGCAGAGGCCCTTGCAGCACTGCTTCTCCTGGAGACCTCTGGGTGGCAAAGAGATAGGAAAGGAATAGGAAAGACCCTAACCTCCAGGACCATGAAATGCAAAATTGGAGAGTTGTATTTTGTCTCAATCCCAGGGTTCATCAAGCAGGGCCATGACCCAAAGATCACCCATCTTTCAGACCAGGCAAAATCACTTTCTCTTGCTACTGTGTCAGGAGCCCACGTAAATTCTGTGGGTAGACAGTGGGAGAAACGTGTCCTCATCCTCAAGGAATTTATGTTCCTTTTTGGGGAGTGGACATGGGGATGAGAAGTAATTTAAAAAAAACAAATGTGCCGGGCGCGGTGGCACATACCTGTAATCCCTGCAGCTCGGGGGCGGAGGCAGGAGGATCACAAGTTTGAGACCATGGGCAGTCTGCGTAATTTAGAGAGACCCTGTCTCAAAAAGTACAAAAATGGGCTGGGAGTGCAGTTCAGTGGTCCAGCACTTGCAGAGCATGCAGGCGAGAGGCCCTGGGTTCAACCCCCAGTACCACAAAAAAAGAAGAAAAAAAAATCATTTCAGTCAGTGATAAATGCTATAGAGATAAGGATAAAGGGGTAGTGAGCCTGGGTGCTGCTCGGATGTTGTTGTTGTTAGGTGCCGTTGAGTCGAGTCCAACTCATAGCAACCCTATGTACAGCAGATCGAAACACTTCCCGATTCTGTGCCAGGCACACGATCTTATTTATGTTGAAGCCCATTGTTGCAGATACTGTGTCAATCCATCTGGTGGAGGGTTTTCCTCTTTTGCGTTGACCTGCCACTCTCCCAAACATGATGTTCTTCTCCAGGGATTGATCTGTCCTGACTACATGTCCGAAATATGTAAGACGTAGTCTGGCCATTCTTGCTTCCAAGGAGCACTCTGGTTGCACTTCTTCTAGGACAGATTTGTTGGTTCTTTGGCTGCTTGGATAGGGGGCCAGGAATTGCTTCTGGAGAAGTTGACCCGAGTGACGTGAGGATGCTTACACGTGCTGGGAAGTCTGGGGACCAGAAACAGCATGTGTAGCGTTTGTGGCAGAGGATGTTCTCTGTAGGTTCAAGCATCGGGACAGAGTGGCAAGAGAAGCTAGAAAAAAGAGACCGTGGTAATGATATATTTTCAAAGGTCCTGCCGATGCTTCCTGGCACAAAGGTGTTTTTTTTTTTTTTTTCCTGTACTGGGGGTTGAACCCAGGGCCTTGCGCCTGCATGCTCTGCAAGTGCTGGACCACTGAGCTGCACTCCCAGTCCACTTTTTTACTTTTTGAGACAGGGTCTCGCTAAACGACACAGACTGTCTCTGGTCTCGAACTTGTGATCCTCCTGCCTCTGCCTCCCCAGCCTCTGGGATTGCAGGCGTGTGCCACCGCGCCCGGCTGGCACAGAGTTTTTTAAAAAAAATCTTTAGAATTTCCTGAGTGACAAGGTCAGAGGAGCATCTTTGTTATTCATGAACAGCCCCTTTAAATCACATATGAATTTTTGTTATTGAGGCAACTCTTGGGGGGACCCTAGACAGCCTCAGAATGGGAGCTGGTCACAGAAGACTAAGCCTGGATTAGAAGCTCTGAACCTTCACCTCCCCCATTCCTACCTAGACCTCGACTTTGAAGAGGGGAGGGGGGATGGAGGTCACTCACCAATGGCCAATAATTTAATCAATATGCTGAGAACCTGAAGTGTTGGTGCCAGGAGGGCAAGATTCCCTCCCAGAAAGACTTCAGTGGTATAAGATGACCCGGGCTTGCAGCCTGGGCCCTGGGTTTGGGGAAAGCCACCTCCACCCCACCCCACCAGGAAAAGTCCTTAACAGCTTGAAGTGACCTAGCTCACAACTAAATATGTATATTTTCTGGCTTTTGTTTCAACTTTTATTTCAACTTTTGGTTTCCTCTTTCCTGTAAAAGACATTTGATTGCCACAGGAAAGCTGAAGAGAACCTCAGAACTGTTTTCTCTTCCCAGTTTTGCCAAACTGTGAATAAATCCATTTTCCCTTCACCAGTTTTTGTTTCCTAAACTTTCATTTAAAATACAAGAGAAGTAAACTGGTATACTTAAAAACTCACTGACCAGTTACAACCCTAGACACCCCTAGACAATGGGTTTTGTTAGATAGTGAGCTAGACATTAGCAGGCAAGATGGAGGAGAAGGGGATTAAAAATGACTCCTATACTCTACCAAGATGGAGGAAGGCATGCGCAAGACAAACCTCTAAGGACAGACATTGGAAGGCCGTTGCTATAACAGACCCTGTACCCTCATCCAAGATGAATAGCTGCCTGAGAATAAACAAAGATAACTTTCCCAAGACATCTGTTTATTGGCCCATCCTTTTGAAATATGCCAAGCAAGTCCATTAACCCCTTTACAGAACAAAGACCCTAGGCCCTATAAGCCACAAAAGTTTACTAAACCAAGACTTTCCAGGTGGAGCCTGAGTTCCCGTGCTCAAGATTCAAGTCACACTAGGTGCCCAGGGCTGATGTTACACTGGGTATGTCTGAGTTTGAATAAAACTGGAGGGAACACACGCCCTCTTTCTCGTCCCTCTTTGCTCTTCCTTTCAGGTGGCTGTGTGCATGCCGTCCCTTCTCTAGAGCCCACTATCTTCTCTATCCCAGGTATTTTTCCTTCTGAAAAGCTTAATTCTCTTCTCCTCTGTCTGGCTTTACCTGCCCCTGGGGAATAGGAATATCTCTATGCCAAGTCACCCATACAACAGAGGTCCCTCCAAGCTCTTTTTCAGGGCTATATAAAGTTCTCCAGGTGCCACAATTTTCCTGGTAATTATTCCTTAAAAGTGTACTATATTTTACAATAAACTCTGTCTATATTCCCTACTATAACTTCTGTATTGGGGATAAATCCTTTAATATGCCAAACACACAAAAAAGATAAAGTTTGCTGCTAGATTTCTGGACCTGTGTTCCCTGGTAACAGTCTGGTGTGCTTGCAAGTTGCTGAACCCATCCGTGTAACAGGAGAGTATCACACCCCAGCTCCATGGAGACACAACTTCCTCTACTGCGACCCTTTCAGACCTCAGCCTGTATCCCTCTTCATTTGGCTCTTCATTTGTACTCTTTATAAGCAACTGAAATGCCGATTAGAACATTTTCCTGAGTTGAGATGTTCTAGCAAGTTATTAAATCTGAGGGTGGGGGAGTGTGGGAACCCCTACTTTGTAACCAAGTCAGAGAGAAGGGAGGATAACCTGGGAACCTGATATATACAACAGACATGGGAAGTAGGGGAAGTCTACTGGGACTGAGCCCTTAAATGGTGGAGTCAGGGGCTCACTCCAGGGGGGTGGTGTCAAAATGGACTTATAGGACCCACAGATGATGTCAAAGAAAAAGTCGTTTAGAGATGGAGGGTGTCCTTGAGCCAGCCTGTGAAGGCTCTCACAGGCTCTGAAGAGAAGTTTGGATTCTATTCTCAGTACTTGTTCTTTTATCATCTGTATTTTTTTAAGGGCCGACTTCATATCCATCTCGTTACATACGTCTATGCCTTTCCCATCAGTGTGCACCATGATCCACTGAGACCTGTATCAGAGTGCCCGTTTTATAATTAAGATATGACCAAGGCTCAGAAATCACAGTAACTAACACATGGCCACCCATATTGGAGGGGGTGAAATGAGATTTGACTGGCAAAGCTTTGGCCGACAAGTGCTGCTGCAGGATGGGGGTGCTGGGTCTCCCCTGGTGGTACATGGGTTCCTTAAGTGGCAGCAACAAGAGTGTGTGAGGGACAAGTTAGGACCTGGTGGTGACAACTTGGATATGACTAAAAGAGAGAAGATGGAGCAATGTGACTCCTATACTACACCAGGGGTGTTGTAAGAAGGACAAAAACAAAACAAAACCAAACAAACACACACAAAAAACAGTGTTAGCTGCAAAGTGAGGCGGGCACCTTTGTCCAATCATATAGCCATAATGTATGATGTCATAGTGTGAGTCCCAGCAGGTACCCAAGCCTGGACTTGGATTCTTTGCAGTATCATGAACCAACAGAACCTCTCTCTCTCTCATTCTCTCTCTCTCTCTCTCTCTCTTTCTCTCTCTCTCTCTCTCTCCCCTCTCCCTCTCCTCTCCCTCTCTCTCTTTTCTCTATCTCCCCCCCCTCCTTCCTCTCTTCCTTTCTTTCTGAAAACCCAATGTGAGTTGGGTTTTCTCCCGTTGGTAACCAAAGGTTCTTGGTCATGAGCACCAAACCCGTCCTTACCCACGCACTGTCCACTTCAACCTGACTTTAGTTCTCTGCTGTATTCATGAACATGATTTCACTTGGCAAGACAAACCTTCTTCTCCACTGTGCCTGGAAACCTCTTGTTAAAATCAGCATTGCATAGCAATGCCAGGAATTCCATATTCATGACAACCTTCGCCCACTCAGGCTTCCAATTTGCTTAGTGGAAAACACAAAACCTACAGCCACTTCGTCAATATGACCTTCATATTCCAGGAAGGGAAAGACATTGTTCACATCAGGAAATTCCCAAGAGACTGATGCAAATGAGCACGAGACTATTCATTATTCCAGTAATAGTGTCAGGCTGTTGATACCGCCAGTCTTTTCTAAGCCTTTGCCTGAGACCCCCTAGTGTTTTTGTGTCCACCTATCCTAAATGATTGTCTCATGATCCTTACCCAATCTTAACCAAGCCTCTGCATTGAAAGACCTGACTCAAAGCAAACTCAACGCCCCATAAACACCTAGACCCCCTGACTTAGTCCTCCCTGTTCTTAGACAGCTCAAGCTGTCAAGATGGCAGAAAACGCAGGTGGGTTGATCAAACTGGCATTTTGGTGGTGTTTTCAGAGAGCAAGCTTTTGAGAACAAAAACAAATAACTCACCCTGGATCTGGAATCCGTGGGTTTGCATTTAGTGTGCTTGCGAGAGTGTGGTGTGTGTGTGTGTGTGTGTGCGTGCACATGAGTGTGCTATCAGGGACTGCCTGGAAAAGAGGGAGATTAGAGTGGAGTTTTTCCAGGGCCTGGTGGATTTCACATAATTTTTCTCTGCCTTTGTCTGACCTTCCACTTTTATGGATCTCTTTTCCTGGGCTGTGGCTGAAGTGAGAAAACATCTTTGCTTTCTTTTCTTCTCTGTGTAATCAATTTCCTGCAGCAGTAGGCCTGTGGCATCCAATCCCATCAGATCTTGGAAGATAAGCAGGGTCACGCCTGGTTATACTTGGGTAGGAAACCACCTGGAAACACCAGGTGCTGTAGGCTTGGGAAAAGGACCCGGCAACCTACTCCCAAAAATCAATTCGCCATTGAAAACCCTATGAACAGCAGAGAAACACTGACAATAGTGTTTCGCCTGTTATACACAGGGTTGCCTTGAATTGGATACTGACTCCATAGCACCTAACAACAACAACAACAACAACAATGTAATCAATCATTCATGTCATTGCCAAGGTCCCCTGGCATAATGGGACTAACTCCAAACCACAATCAAGTCCTTTCTGTGCCACTGCAGTGGTTTGGGGGATGTCTCTCAACTTTGGAGGTTCATCTTGAAAATGCAGGTAACATAATGTATTAGTAACCCAGCGGAATGTGTATATAAACATAAGGAAAGAGAGATTTATTTTAAGGAGTTAGAGCATGACTGTAGTGGCTTGGCTCCCCAGATTTTGGTGTGGGCTGGGATGCCAGCCAAGAGTCGCAGTTCCAGCACAGATCTATCTGCTGGTCCCCCTCTCCTTCAGGACCCCAGCTTTTCCTTAAGGTTTTCAAGTGATTGGATGAGGCCCATGTGGAGGGTAATCTGCTTTACTGATTTATGTAAATCATGCTGTAAATCTGATGATTTACTGATGCCTGTAAATCATGCTTTACTTATGCATGTACTGATTCAAATACTCATTTAATCTAAAATCTGCCGTCAGAGAAATTTCTCAAATAACATTTGACCCAATATCTAGGCATTTGGCTGATGCATGAAATTAACCATCCTACACTCCTCTGACTGCTTTTTAACAACAATAACAAGAATCCCCACTTGATGTTAGGTCATTTTCCCCCACTCAAAATCTTACCACTTTCTCCTTTTCTAAAGCTATTATCAGTTACTATAACTATTTTTCTTTAATTTGACTCAGTTTTGACTTTAAGCTTATTTTAAAAAGAAGGCTTATTTCCCTTTATTTTCACATTTAAATAAGATCTGGTATCATTTAATATACATTGAAAGTCATTATAAAAATTGGAAAAGAAATAAAGAAATTCGATTTCGTAGTCTAGCTGGAAACTGGTGCTTCATCTAGGCTCTGAGTCTGAGTCCTGCCATCTCTTTGTGAAAGTAACAAACGAAGGAAGGAAGGAAGAGAGGGACAGAGGAGGGAGAGAAGGAGATAAGAAAGACAGGCATAGGAAGAAAAGGAAGGAGATAAAGGGAACACTGAAAACATTCTGTTTGATGTAATCAGGAAGATTGAGGGGAAAACTTTTAAGTTTTTCTTATCACAAGATTTGATATTATGCTATTTTGGGGAACAATCTAAAACCATCATGTACTACAAAAATCAAAAATCGCATCTCATGAATGTACATTTTACTCCTTAGAAAACATGGCCGCCTAAGGAGGAAGCTCTGGTTTTGAAGAGGCGGAATCCTTGTCTACCGCTGAAACCAAAAGAATGGCTAGGTGCTCTGGGCATGGGATTGGGAAGTGAAGTGCTTAGCAAAGTGATCTCTTTTCTGCATTTTCCCTGAAACCTCTCACTAAAGTCTACTTTGGATGCAATGCAGTGAGTTACTTATGCATGTAAAGAAGGGCTGAGTCCTCCTTCAAAGTTGTTATGTAGCAAAAACAAAATCAATCAGACAGAGGATGTATAAATGCCTTTTGCTCAACAATCTCTGAGCACTGGTAGGTCCAGGCACTGCCTAAGCACTAGGAATGCAGGAATGAAGATGACCTGTGACTCCCTTTGTGGAGCGCAGAGGGATGGGATGTCTCCCACAGAACAAAAGCCTTTTCATAGGGCGAGACATTGAGTTTCCCATCCTGTTATAGTTTAGATGAAGAAAATATTTTAAAAATACTATTTTATTCCTTGTTGTTGCTAGATGCTGTCAAGTCGGATCCAACTCAAAGCGACCCTATATACAACAGAATGAGGCATTACTATACACTGTGCCATGCACACTATTTTTTCATGTTGAGCCCATTGTTGCAGACACTGTATTTCTTCTTATTTTGAATCGTATCACATCAGCAAAAGGAGGTCCCAGGGGCTTTACTCCATTCCTGTCATTAAGGTCGATTCTACTTTGAGGAGGCAACTCTTCCCCAGTCGCTTCTTGAATGTCTTCCAGCCTGGAGGGCTCATTCTCCAGCACAGCGCTGTCTTTGATAGTCCTTCGCTGCTATTCATAGGGTTTGCAATGGCTCATTATTTCAGGAGTGGACTGAACATTTGTCATAAAGAGTTTCACTAGTAGGTGATTTCATTTCAACCAATCCTGACTGTCTGGAGTTGGAAGGGTCTAGCTGGCTGCCCCATCGTGGCTAGGGCATGCTACTGTTTGGGCCAATATCACTGGCATCCTGCACAACGGCTTCAGAGCACAGCTTCTTCAGTCTGGTGAGCAGGTTCATCATCAATACTTCCGAGTTTGCAGCCAACCAATGCATCATTGTTCAATACGAATCACAGTCCCTGACATTTAAAGATGACTCAGATGACCCATTAATGGCCTGTGGTTCTATAGAGGAGGCTTGGATTATAAGAGCTTTCCTGTTGAGTAAAGGTAGAGGGAAATACCAAGCAATCAAGCTCATAGGGAACATGTTGGATCGTGAAGACAGCTTCCAGGGTATTAGACCTCTCTGCCCAGCAGGCCTTCCAGGCAGAGTTCTAACAGCTTTCCTTGGCAACCCACAGTGACTCAACGGCTTTCATCCATTTCCTGTGTCCTATTGAGTAACTGCGATGATTAAAGGCGGCCAAGTCTGCCTCAGCCTGGAGTAGTTCTCAATATCCTTCCAACACTGACAATGAACTGGGTGAAGAACATGTTGCTATGCTTTCCAGGGCCAACCCTGGCTGATGCCAGTGGGGCCAAAGGAGACAGAGGACACTGTGGCACCATCAGTATTATCGTCATCATCAAAACTTCCTCTTAGAGCCAGGCCTTGGGGCACATACCTGGGGTCCCAGTACTCAGGAAGCTGAAGCAAGAAGATGACAGGAGTTTTAGGTGAGCCCAGGCTATCTCAAGAGCAAACAAATATATCCCTCTTTGAGGAATCTCTAAGTATTCTCACACTACCAAATATCCCATAGTAATTCATTGATGTGCTCCTTCACCCCTTCACTCAGCAAACATCTCTGCTCATGTGGGGTGACAACTACATGGTGGATGGATTCTGGAAAACTGCAGGGTGCTAATAAGCAAATGGAGAGAATGGACTTCATTACCCCTCTGTGAGCAGAGAGGTCAGGAGGGGCTTCCTGGAAGAGGCACCCTTTGGGCTGAGGCCTGAGGACTGAGTTTGTGAGTCACTCAGGGACTTCACGCAGGTCACAGCCAGGGAGAACAATGCACAGGAAAACCAAACTTCAGAAGAGACAATAAAGGAATAAACACCTCGGGGGAAAAGCAGGAATAGCAGATGCCTGGTGTGACCTGAGTGAAGAATTGGCTGAGGAGGGTGGAGAGAGAAGTGCGTAGATTTAGCCCAATCCTGTGAGAAACAGAAAGCTACTGATTCCTTAAGTACCACATAAAGTGGTAGTGGTAGTACCACCAACAGAAGGGGCCATCTCACTTGAGTTCAGAGGAA
The DNA here is from genome assembly GCA_007922755.1 of Pedetes capensis. Taxonomy (NCBI): domain Eukaryota; kingdom Metazoa; phylum Chordata; class Mammalia; order Rodentia; family Pedetidae; genus Pedetes; species Pedetes capensis. The sequence goes on from VMDO01018397.1 coordinate 38,596, forward strand.
AAGAATTTCTAAGACCACAATGTGTTGTCTCCTCACACCCACCAGACTGGCAAAATGGAAAAAGTAAACAATAATGAGTGTTGACATGGGTGTGGAGCAACTGGAAGTCTTGCACACTGGGAGAATGCCTGTTGTGATGATCATTTTGGAACGTTTACTTTGGTAGTAACTACTAATATTGAACATATGCATAACCTGTGATTCATGACTGAGTGGTCCACTCCTTAAACATACCCAGGAGAAACGCATATACACTTTATTTTTATTAGTATCTTATACACGTTAGTGGGGTACAAAGTAATATGTTAGTTGTTATGTTCATTATGCACCTATCAAATCAGTATTCTTTACACTTGTCTCCTTAAACATTTTGCACAACAAAATAAACAGAAAAAGAGAAAAAAGAATGAAAGAATTTTAATTAACATGGCAGTGTATGCGACCATGGGTTATACCCTGACATTTTTTTCTTTTTTATATTTTCATAGATTTGTATCCTGTATTTTGTGTTTTTTCTCTTCTTTGTCCCTCTTTTTTGTGCCCCTTTTCCTTCCCCATCAACTCTTCCCCTCAAGAGTCCCCTACCCCGCAAACATATGTTTTCCAAGAGGCATGTTTGATAATGTGGAAGTATAATTCTTAGAAATCAAAAATTGGAAACTATTCAAAATGCCCATCGACAGTAGTATAGATGCATACATTATGGTGTATTTACACAATAAAATACTACTGTGGGAATAAGAAAGAGAAATCCCGTCAGGGATGAATCTCACAAACGCTGAGTGGAAGAAGACAAATGTAAGAGAGCATGCTGTTGTTGTTGTTGTTGTTGTTAGGTGCCATGGAGTCGGTATCCGACTCATAGTAGGGTTTTCAATGGCTGACTGTTTTGCGATTGCCTTGGGAGTGGATTGCCAGGTCCTTCTCCCATTTTTGCGGTGCTGGGAATTGAACTCGGGACCTCAGAGACGGCAGCGCAGTGCTCTACCAACGGAGCTAAATCCCAGCCCTTATAGAAAGTTCAAAAGAGGCAAAAATACTCCGTGGTGTTAGCCAACAGGTGGCACTGACCACCACACTGGTGAAGGCGGGGTTTGACCTAAGTGACTCCATTTTGCTTCTGGCCACTCTCCAGCCTCATGTGGCACTGCATTGGAGGTTTTGGAGCCATCGGTCTAAGGATGTGCTGCTTTCTTCCCCACCTCTGACGGCACCGCTTACACAGAGCACCCCTGGGGTCCTATGCAAGCCCAAGTCTGTTTGAACATCTGCATTTCTTCTTATCCTGCCAGGTAGGTTTAGCTGACTTGGATCCAGAGGAGGAAGCAGTGAAGACATAGGGGCGCCACCAAGAGGAAAGCCAGACCACAGCGGTTTAAGAGAGGAGGCTCTGGAGCCAACCCTCTTGGGTTGTGGCCCTATTCTGCCCTACACTCACTGTGTGACCTCAGGCAAGTTAACTCACCTCTCTCAACGTTCTCCACTATAAAATGGGCACATTGTTTTGAGCATTTAGCGTAAGAGATTTTTGTTAATGAAGTTTTCTTGTGTTTTAATCAGAACTTTAGGGCACAAGGAATAGAAAGTCTCCAGCGTGACTTTAGAGAAGGTGGCAGAAAGAACAGGATCGTTCCTACACAGAGTGGATGAAGGAATCCACAGCTGCATTACAAACTGCCCCAAGGCTTAACATCTTATAACACTCACCATTTGATTGGCTCGCGATTTGGCAGGCAGCCACTCTGGGCTGGGCTCCCTAAGCGCTTCTTCCACAGGTTCTACCAGGAACCCCTGGATGGCTGCTGGTACCCGGGAGCCTTGTGTGACTGACTACCCACAGGGTTCTCTCTCCCGATGTCCAATGCCAGGAGCGAGCCGTTGAATCTCCACATGGCAATGGCATCTGGAGAAGCCCTGGGGCTCAGGAACGACATCAGGAACACCAGGACCTCAGGAAAGGCTGCCTCCTTCCACTGGCAAAGCAAGCCACAGGCCAGCCCGGATCCCAGGGCTGGGAAATAGACTCCACCCCTGGCGGAAGGAGGAACTCTCCAAGCTGGATGGCTCACACCACGGAAATTCATCCCTCACAGTTCTGGAAGTTCAAGGTCAAGGTGCCCGCAGGGTTTTCATTCCGAGGCCTCTCCTCTGCACTGGTGGCAGCTGGCGTCCTGCCCTGTGTTCACACGGCCTTGGAAAGGAGAGCTCTGTGGGGCCAGAGGATAAGACACGACACCTCCCAGGCCGGGTCTCCAACCCGCACAGCCTCATTTAATCTTCGTTGCCCCCCGAGGGGCCTCGGCTTTCCTCATGGTCCCTCTGGCGCTAGGGCTTCAGCATAGGGATTTGGAGTGGACACAAATATTAGGTTGGTTGCAGAAGAGCTGCGAGGAATCTGTGCCTGCTTTTAATTTGCTGCACAGAGCATGTTCGGGTCACTCGAAGGAAAGACATAGGAGGACTAGAAGAAAGCGGCAGGGCACTGCCAACCGTCTGATGCCCAGGGCACCACTCCTGGTTCTCTCCCAGGGCTGCACCCCACTCCCTGCTCTCTCATGGGTTGTCTCTGTTGTTGGGATATCTCTGACCCTAGACTTTGAAGCTCTGAGGTTCTATGACTATCATGAAATGCCATTATTCTCTGATCTCCTAGTCTAAATAATAGACATACGGAGGGAAATCTGATTGGCTCAGCCAGGCTGCGGGTCCTCCCCTTCCTTCACCTTGACTCAGGTTCCCGTTGGCTGGTTTTAGGGAGAACTAGTATATGACTTCTTTGGAGAAGGACATGGCAATCCACTCCCAAGGCAATCCCTAAACAATCAGCCATTGAAAACCCTATAAGGATCACCATGAGTCGCACACGACTTGATGGTACCTAACAACAACAACAACATTATATGACCTCTAGGGCTCCTGCTAAAACAAAAGGAAATATCACTTGTCAATACCAGAAGGCAACCATAGAAATAACAAACTACTGAAATCACGTGGGTGATTTCACACACACACACACACACACACACACACACACACACACACACACAATTTGTGTGTTCAGCTCTTGGTGTAGCACCCTTTGGGAAACATCCTTGTAAACACTAGCTTAGCTGTAGCCCCCTCCAGGAGGTGCATTTCCGGGGTGAGCCAGGCACCCTGCTGTGGGCTCCATCACTGCAGGTGGCACATTCAATTCTGATGATTTATTTAGGGTTTTACCTTCTCTGCTAGGCTTAATTTTTTGAACACAAGAAATGTATCTTTTTCATCACCATGATCATGTTGTTGTTGTTGTTAGGTGCTGGCGAGTCGGTATCCGACTCTTAGAGACCTTCTGTACAACAGGGGAAACACTATTGTCAGTGCTTCTCTGCTGTTCATAGGGTTTTCAATGGCAGATTGATTTTTGGGAGTGGGTTGCCAGGTCCTTCTCCCAAGCCTACAGCTTCTGGTGTTCCCAGGCGGTCTCCCATCCAGGTACTAGCCAGACCCAACCCTGCTTAGCTTCCGAGATCTGACGGGATCGGATGCCACGGGGCTACAGCTGCAGGTTTACCATGATCATAGAATCTAAATATTCATTGACAAATAAATGCACACAAAAATGAATGAGTGAGTGTGTTCTAATTTAACCAATGTTCTCTATGGATTAGACCTGTAGCTGTAGCCTTGTGGCATCCGATCCCATAAGA
>VMDO01018398.1:0-42175 GCA_007922755.1 Pedetes capensis
AAAAAAAAAAAAAAAAAAAAAAAAAGAAAAGAAAAGAAAAAAGAAAGAAAGAAAGAAAGAAAAAGAAAGAAAGAAAGAAAGAAGAATACTTTGTTGATAATCAAGGAGGGTTCAATGAGGAAGGTGTTCCTTGAGCAGGGATATTCAACTAAGTGAGGAAACTATCTCATCAGTTGGAGCATGTTATGAACCATGTTAGGAGAAGGACTTCAGAGTTCCAAGAGAGGAACTAAGCTAGTTCATTTGGAAGAGAATGAGTAGTGTTCTTTGCAGCTGAGTATAGGGTTAATGGTCTCTACAAATGTCTACTGAGATACCATACATGTACTGTGGATATCTAACAGAAATCCTGCTTTTCATTTCTTCCACTTTCCAAACCTTTCCTCCTTCAGTAATATCCATCTCACTTAAAAATATAACTGTACTCTTATCTTGAAACTTTAATTTTCTTGTACACCTCCTTCTCCTCTCCACCTATATTCACTTATCAAGCTAATCTTCTGCATTCAGCTCTGTTCTTTGAATCTCACATATGTCCTATGTTTTCCATTCCCACAGCCATATCCTGGGAAAGGCCCGCACAGCTCTCACTGGGACCATTACAACAGCTTCAAGTCCATTGTACCTACCACCTGCACCCAGAGTGCTACCTAAAACAGTCAAATATCCATGCCAACTCCTTGTCCAAGTAAATTTTGTATATTTCATATGGCATACAGTAAAGAGAAAATAACTTCATTTCTGTGTTTGCATATCAGAGTTCTCCAAAGGTCATTGGTAATTAATCTGTCTTTCTTTATTTCCCCCTGTAAATATCTTTCCTCCTTACTCTTTGCCCAAGAATATTGTTGAAAATGAGTTAGAACACATTGGCATCTGGTAAAATCTAAAATAAGCTGTAGGAAGAAACTTGAGGGCAACATTGATCTCAGGGCCCTTGACCTTCAAAAGTACAGGATGCTGAGTCTGCCAGGAACTTCTCAGTGGGAGACAAAATCAGCAGTGACTGGATAGCTTTGTAGAATGATGCCAGAGCTGATGGCTTCATTGGTATCATCAAAGCAAATCCAGTATTTTCCTCTACCTCTGAGCTGAATAAGATTGAGCATTTTGTCTCTGAGGAGGTGGATATCATCCATAAAATGACTCACTAGTGCCTCATTTTTACCCTCCACTACTGGAATTTTCCTAGCCTACTGGACAGGATCTGGGATGAGTTAGCATTTATTCCAGTCCTGAAGGTCAGTCACCATACTACGCATATCCAGTACTGCTCTCTGACTAAAGGTCATGGTGAAGGAAACACTAATAAAGTTTTAAAACAAAACAAAACTAAACTAAAAACCAATGGCCTATACACATTTACCAAGCACCCTGCTCCGAGCTTTGGATTGGCTTTGTCAGCTGTTCACACAAAACTTAGGGAAAGGAGACAAGACCTGTAACTTCATTTTTCCTATCTTGGCTAAACACTGTATGGTAGTTGCCTAAAAGAGGAAAAAGTGTTGTATTATAATTAAGTAAATCACCAATTGATTTTACATGTAAATTATTTTTAAACCTTAGTGATTTCTTCCCTCTTTTTCCCTACTTTAGCTTTGAGCTAGAAAACATCAGAAAATTGCAAATTGGGATTTTACTCTAAATCTATTTGAAATCAAAAACATAATATGACTCTTTTGCCAAATAAGCCAGAGATGACTGTAAGATTCAATTTGAATGGAGAAATAGTATCTTAGTATTCTGGAACTTACTATAGACAAGAGACATCTGTGTTTTACCACTTAATGGTGGTAAATAGTAAATATAGTTCAGTTTAACAAGATGAAGAGAGTTAAAGTAAAGTGCTCCTTAGAGGCTGAGTACAGAAAGTAGCAAGTGACCATTTCATTGTCAAAGCCCAAGATGTGAGTAGTCACTTCACAGGGTATGCAGTCAGCATTTCTTCTGCTATTGGCTCATGGGGAAGCAGGAGTAACAGTGCTCTTCTTTGTTACTACTCTATTGGGGGGTTGTCAGAACCAACCACTTGTAACCTTATTACTCCAAAGAGGGTCTTCAAAGTAACAACCAAACTGCTGCATTCGTAGAGTGCCATGAGACACTTCCTAACCACTATTTCACTGAACATATTTCAATAGTTTATTGAATAAATGAAAATACTCAGTTATTTTCCTCTACCTGTGGAGAAAGTTGTCTTTATAGAATTTGAGACCAAAGGAGCCAGTAATCATAGAGCATCAGTACATGGTGTTAACAAAGTCCCTCATCAGCACAGCCTAATAATAACTTAAACAACACTTTTCAATTAAAAAGCAATGCTACCTTATCACTCTATGTGCCTTCATGAACACCCTGAGAAGTGTTTGTTTACTAATCCCAATGTAAATTCTCCTTTAGAAATGCTGACATATGCCATGGCTGGATCAGAATAAACCAAATACTAGCTCAGGATAAACAATGAAAAATGTAACACTTAATTTTTTTCCAGTTTAAAATATACCCAGGAAAGCCAGGTGCTGTGGCACAGGCCTGTAATCCCAGTAATTTAGAAGGCTTAGACAGGAGAATCGCCAATTCAAGGCCAAAGGCAGCTTGCACAAATTAGCAAGACCATATCTCAAGGAAAAGAAAAAAGAGAGCTGGGAATGCTGTTCAGAGGAAGAGCATTTGCCTAGTACTGGTTCAATACCCAAGACTACAATTGTTATTGCTGAGTGCTGTCCAGTCAGATCCAGCTCATATGGACCCTAACTACAGCAGCATGAAACACTACCTGACACTGTGCCACACATATGATCTTTTATGTTTGAGCCCTTCTTGCAGCCCCTGTGTTTCTTCTCATTTTGAGTCATGCCACATCAGCATAAGGAGGTCCCAGGGGCTTTACTCCATTCTTATCATTAAGGTTGACTCTTCCTTTAGGAGACAACTTTTCCCCAATTGTCTTTTGCATGCCTTTCAACCTGAAGGGCTCATTTTCTGCACTATGTTTGACAGTACTTCTCTGCTATTCCTAGGATTTTCAATGGATAATTGTTTCAGGAGTGGGCTCCCAGGTCCTTCTCCCTAGTCTTTCTAGTCTGTAATCTCTGCTGAAACTTGTCCACCATCTCTGCTGGTATCTGAGATACTGGTGGCATAGCTTTTAGTATCACAGCAACACACAAGCCCCCACAGCACAAGCTGACAGACAATGTAGAGTACTATAAGTAAATGAACAAATACATACATACATATCCAGGAAAGGATACAAACCTAGTGTTTTTCAGAAGGAAAGCCCTGATGCTTTTAATGGCATGGAGACACCATCAATGAAATATAAAGTCATGCCATGTTTAATACATGCTAAGTTTAATACTGCTGACTCATGACTGTATACGAATTCTGGTTTCTGTAAACTTTTCTCACAACCAATGCACCATACTCTGAAGTTGTAGAAGACTAACAGGCAAATGTCTTATAGAACTCCTATAGTCTGCCTTCAGTTAAATGTGCCCATGTCAAAAAGAATTATCTTTTTGCTGAACAGGGATATAAAAAATGTTAGAACCAATGGAAAACTGCTGTAGACACGAAGTTATCACTTGCTTACCCTTGGCATCATGAAAATGTTACTTAGGTACAGCCCAATAATGAACTATAATTTTAAAATCTTGTCTTGGCAAGGGCTGCATTGAAAGGAATACAGACACTACACTCTGCATATTCTGTAAGAACATAAGAAATTGAAGTTCATTGCATCCATAAGATCTAAGAATAAGTAACAGGATATTAACATAAATGATAAGCAAATAAAAATGATCATTTCAAGCTAATTTCTTGTGGGTATTTTTGCTGTAATAGGAAGTATTTTCTTTGCTCTCTCCCAGAAGGAAGAGGACATTCCATCCACAGATGGCCTGGAGTGGGCCCAGAGTTTTTATATGTTAAATAATGACTTGGGGTGAGTGAGGAGGGGCAGCTGTCAAGGGAACAGATCAATTGGCCGATTGAAATGTCATTTCTCCACTTGCTGTAGAATGTTGCCATGTCTCTTTGCTGTCTCTCTCGCTCTCTTTTTTTACTCTTTTGCATTTTGATTTAGATATAAAAGCTGAGACATAATTTAAACTGACAGCAGAATCAAACAGTGTGACCTTGCCAGGATCGTTTCAGGCCTTCCACACAATCTGCTGGGGGTAAAGCATGGGCAGGGGGGCAGGTGAGTGAGAGTGAAAGGGAAAGGAAAGAGCTCTCTCTCCAGATGGCCTTACTGCTCATGTCCACGTGTTCCTGAAGGGCTGCAGTCTGGTCTGGATATTTCCAAGCCTAGCTGACAGGGGAATGCGAACTGAATTGAAAAAAAACAAGAAAAGAGGGCAAGAGGGGGAGAGGAAAATCTCAAAATACATGATGCAACTGTATGAATACCTGGGAATAAATAGGGGAAAGGAAAAAAAATCAATGAGAATATAACCCATGATTGCATATGATTTTTATTATATATTAATCAAATGGTTCTGTAAAATATAAAAGTTGATGAAAGTGTAACCAAAAGTGATATGTTGTTGTTGTTGTTGTTGTTGTTGTTAGGTGCTGTCAAGTCAGTATCTGACTCATGGCGACCCTCATAGGGTTTTCAATGGCTGACTGTTTCGGGATTGCCTTGGGAGTGGATTGCCAGGTCCTTCTCCCATTTTTGCGGTGCTGGGAATTGAACTCCGGACCTCAGAGACTGCAATGCAGCGCTCTACCAACTGTGCTAAATCCCAGCCCCAAAAGTGATATAATAGTTTCATAATGGAAAGAGCAAAACTCTTATTGCTCTGTACCCCACTAACATTTGTAAGTTAAAAAAAAAGTAAAAAAAGTTAAAAAAAAAGCAAATGACAAAGACTGAGCAATAGAGGGTGAGGATAATAGAAGGACTGTGTGTGGCTTTGTTGGAAGCTGAATGAATGATATTCAATGCTTCAGGGGTTAGTGTTCCTCTGGTAGGGAGAAATAGCCTTTGTCTACTTGTTCTACTTGACAGGCTAACCAGATAAGCACTACTTTACCAGCAGACAGATACTGGAAGGGTATCCGGCAGGAGGGAACTTAAACCTTGTCTCATGTTGGTCCTCCAAAATGTTTTTGAGCAATAACTGCAATTAGTATATACCTTCGCAGCCTAAGACACATGTTTGAGATGACTACAAACAGTACAGAGTGCTTCTATATTTTTTTATAACTCAGGATTCCAATATGCTAACTGGCACTGTTGGTAACTTTTTCATCATCCAACATTCATGTCTGCCTGCAGGATACTTGTCTCTAGACAGCAGGAGGCTTGGGAAGCCAGATCACCAGGTGGACATGTTGAAAGAGCTTCAGCCCAGTCAGGCCCTGGAAAAGCCTAGATGCATTACCCTGCCCCACATCAGAGAGCACCTCTCAGGGTCATTGTCTACTTGCCTTGGGTCATGATGGGAAACTTGGAACAAGCAGCCAGAAGAAACTATTTTTAGAACATGAGAGTAGAAGGTAGGTCAGTATGGAGATAGTGGAGAGATGCCACTCAGAAACAGCAGTGAGAAGCTGTGAAAGGATTAAGAGGGCATGTCAAATGGAAAAAAGGTCCAAAATTCATTCCTGTCCTATCCTGACCAGTTTTATTATTGAATATGGAAAACAAAAATAACAGTAGTGACAACAGAGACAGCTACCACTTCATGAGTGTGTGCTTTGTGCCTGGACCTGTTTTATTTTGTTTGTTTTATGGGACAGGCTCTCAGTATGTATCGAAGACTGGCCTTGAACTTAGAATCCTCCTATCTCAGCCTCCCAAGTGCAGGGATTGGAGGTGTGTGCCCCCAGGCCAGGTCCTGGGGCTGTTTTAAATAGCTAGTGTGACATTTCACGTAACCACCTCAGCAAGAAGATGAGACTGGGGCTTAGAAAAATGTCCGGTCAAATTTTATACCCATACAGTTTAACTCCAGAACATCCTCATTTCACCTCAGTAGTGGGATATTGTGTGCTGCCAACTAGCTAGTCCTCTTCCCAACCCCAGACTTTGGACGTACAATTTTGAGGTAACAGTGAAATGCAGATGGTGTGTGTCCTTCAAGAAACCCAACATGTAGTTGCTAAAGACTAAGACATGAGACTACCTCAAATTTTCTTCAGACTCATATGAGAACTAAACAACTAATCAAGATCCCTCAAAAAAAGGAACTTATCTGTGAAATGTACAATGAAACACATATATGGAAATGTCACAATGAAATGCACGTCAGAATGAAACACATTAAGTTGTACATTAAAAATTTCCAACAAGCCGGGTGCAGTGGCACACACCTGTAATCCCAGCAGCTCGGGAGGTGGAGGCAGGAAGACTGCAAGTTCGAGACCAGAGGCAGCCTGCTTAACTTAGTGAGACCCTGTCTCAAAAACTTAAAAAAAAAAAATAAATACAAGGCTGGGGGGCAGCTTAGTAGTCCAGCACTTGCAAAGCATGCAAGCATGAGGCCCTGGGTTCAACCCCCCAGTACTCAAAAACAAAAAAAATTTCCAATTAAAAAAAAGGGAAATAATATAATGATGAACCAAATGATACTTGGGACTGGGATTTAGCTCAGTTGGTAGAGCACCGGGCTGCAGTCTCTGAGGTTCCTAGTTCAATTCCCTGCACTGCAAAAACAGAAGGACATGGCAATTCACTCCCAAGGCAAATCCTCCCCCACCCCAAACAATCGGCCATTGAAAACCCTCTAAGGGTCGCTATGAGTCAGACACAACTCAATGACACCTAACAAAAACAAGTGATGCTTGATAGAAATCAGGACACAAAATGAGTATCATGTTGAAAATATATGAGGGTTGAAACTAGGCTGAGTTTAGGATGCATGCAGGAGTTGGAGAATGAGAAGGGAAGAAAATGGCATTCCAAGCAGCAGGAAGACTGTACACTGAAGGGAGATGGAGCCTGTCATAATTTGGCCACAGTCAGTTGACCAGGGGTTGGGGTTTAGCTCGGTTGGTAGAATGTTCCACACTTTCTGAGGACCGGATTTGATCCCCTGCACCACAAAAATGGGAGAAGAACCTGACAATCCATTCCCAAAGCAATCCCAAAACAAACAGCCACTGAAAACCCTGTGAGGGTTTCTATGAGTTGGACCTGACTCAATGGTACCTAACAACAACAACAAATTTGATTAGACAGATCAGAAAGGAGGCCTTTGTGGGCAAGTGAGGGGCTGTAGTCTGGCTAGCCCAGGGAAACATAGATGTCTGATGTGGGAGGAAAGCTGTTATAGATTTCTGAGCAAATGGGCTACATGGATGCAAGCCGAATCATGGGAGACTGTTGTCCTAGCCAAGCTGAGAAAATGGAGACATCCCCCTAGTATCTCTTTGAGAAAAAACAAAATCACCTCTGAGCAGGTAGTATAACTTCTGTGAGGCACAGCCTTCCCATCTAAAAGCTCAGCTTTTGCAATGAACCACGGATGCCTACAGAGCTTGTGTTCCAAAGGAGAGAAATAAATCAGTTTTGCCTATTTTGCAGTCAGCTTCCATGCCTGAGATATAATATATGGGTTTCCCCTACTTCTAGCTCCAGAAGTGGGAGGAGGCGTAGGGAATGAAGGTGCTAGTTTCAGGCTTATAAATACACCTCTTAGCTGAAAAGAGCTATCATGTGTATCGCTCACTCCTCCACTGCTCTGTGAGCAGAGCCTCATCCTTCAGCTAACTAGAATTACCACATCATTTCACTCCACCAAGTTTCCTTGACTTGGCAGTTTTTCTGATTGTCTGGTCATCACAGACCATACCCTGTCTTTTGCTGATACAGAGACCAGGAAAATGAGGGAATTGGAAATGCAGAGGGCTTTTCTGGGATCCCCAGTATAGAGCTATCTCTGAACTGGGATTTCTGTTGTTGTTGCTAAACTAGAGAATCTGATTCTCCTTTTCCCTTTCATCAGCTGACTCATTTCCTTTGTGCCCCTCCAGTTCCCCTGTTTTCTCCCTTTTAACCTTGTTCACCTCTTTCAGACAATCCATTTGTACATTCGTGAGCAGAAATTGCCCACAGATAGTCTAGGAACCCTACTGTGCAGTGGGGCTTCATCATTTCTGTTTGAGAAAAATATAATAATATCTCTGTGGTCAACTATAGTAACCTGTGTCCAAAGCACACAGTACTTATGAAAACACATTTCCTCAATTTCAGCTACTTTGAACCCTTAACATCACTGTATTACCATGTACTTCCCACTCTCAGAGTCAAAGAAACCCTTCTTTTTTATTAGCATATGTTTTTTGTACAGAACAACAGGTTTCATTATGACATTTCATATGTGTATGTAACATACTTTGGCCATATTCATCTCTCTTTCACCCTTCTTTTGAGTTAGGTTTCCTTACACAATTCTATTGGAGAATGTGTGAAATGAAGGGAAATATAAGTCAACAACAAAGTCCACTTTAAGTACACAAAGACCTTCTCTACATAAATCCAGTACCTCTGCTGGTTTTCCCTTGCATTTACAATTATCCATCAATTGGTATAAAAGGATCAAATTATGCACCATTTAAAAATACTTTTTAACTTTAAAGTTCTTTTTTTAGAGCAGTTTTGGATGGACATAATAATTGCAAAGACAGTACAGAGACTTCTCTGTATACTCTAACCTCACTTTCTTCTATTATTAACATCTTATATTAGTATGGGATGGGATTTACCTCAGTTGGTAGAGTGCCACTCTGCAGTCTCTGAAGTCATGGGTTCAATTCCCAGCACCACAAAAATGGGAGAAGGATGTGGCAATCCACTCCTGAAGCAATCCCGAAACAATCAGCCATTGAAAACCCTATGAGGGTTGCTATGAGTTGGACACAACTTGATGCCACCTAACAATAACAACACCATGTTGGTATGGTGCATTTTTTATAATCCCTGAACCAATGTTGACAGGTACATTTACTTTTCTTTTCTTTTTGTGTCCTGGGATTGCGTCCCAACCCATATTATGCTTCATTAGCCTTCTTTAGACCATGACAGTTTCTCAGACACTGCTTGTGTCTGATGACCTTGACAGTTTTGAGGCCTATTTGTCATGCATTTTGTAGAATGTCCCTCAATTGTAAATGGATTGCTACTTTTCTCATAGAGTGAATCTATGGATTTATGGAAAGAAAACCACAGAAGTAAAGTCTATTTTCATCACATCATATCATGGGTGCATGCTATAATATAACTTATTATTGTTGTTGTTGACCTTGTGCACCTGGCTGGGGAAGGCTTCTCTACCATAAGGTTACTATCCCTTTCCTTTCCATAATGTAAATTTTTGAAAGAAGGTACTATATGAGGCTCACACTTGAGGATTAGGCAGTTATGTTTCATATCCTTGAAAGTGGCATCTACATAAATTATTTGTAATTTTTGTGAATATTTAATTTAATTACTCTCCTTTTTCAACAATTTATGTACAACAGTTTGGAATTATGGTTATTTGTTTTATAGTTTAGGTTATAAACTAATGTTACTTCATTTCTTTTTGCTTAAATTTGTGTGAGGCTTTGACTATGAAACCTCTTTCAGTTGTCTCCTGGGTTCCCTTGACATATTCCCACAGTTATATTTATTTGAAAGCATTTCCTTTCTTCCTGCCACTATGAGTTAATCCAGGATCATTTTGAATATTTCCTGCCCAGTCCTAGAATGAGCCATTTCTTCAAGGAAACCTGGTTTATGTTATTGCAGAGCAGTATTATAAATCAAGACATGAATACTAGGTGGCAACCACAATCTTTGAGCACCCAACTCTGAAATTTTCTGTTAAGATCTATTAGATGGCAAATATAATTTTCACAAAACCTTGTAAGATAGCTATTAATATTTTCTTTTGTAAGATAAAAATGGGGAGATGAAGGTCAAAGGATTCAATATAGCAAATATATTAGATGAACAAGATAATCTAATGTATAACATGAGGACTATATTTAGTAATAGAATACTATATACAGGATTTATAAAATGAGTAGATTATAAGTGTTTTTTCTCCAGGGGAAATGGATAGCTATGCATATATATATATATATATATATATATATATATATATATATAATGTGTATATGTATGTGAGTGTATATATATATATATATAAAATATATGTGTGTGTATATATATATATATACATATACATATACATATATATATATATATATATATATATGAAGAACCTGGCAACCCACTCCCAAAGAAATTAGCCATTTAAAACCTTATGAATAGCAGAGAAGTACTGATAGTAGTGTCAGGCCTGACACAGTGTTGGAGTCTGTTTTTTTTCTGTTGTACATAGGGTGGCTATGTGTTGGACCAGACTCCACAGAACTGAACAACAACAAAAGCACTGTGTTGCTGTTGTTTGGTGCTGTTGAGTCTCTCTGCTATTCCTAGGATTTTCAATAGCTGATTGTTTTGGGAGTGGGTTGCCAGGTCCATCTTCCATATGTGTGATGCTGGGGATTGAACCCAGGGCCTCAGAGAGTGCAGAGCAGCACTCTACCAACTGAGCTAGATGTCACCTACCAACGAACATGCACACATGTATATAAATATACTAGAACAGCATGTTACATGTCTTAAATATATATGTTACAATTTATTTTTTAAATGTAGTATTAGAGAGTTTAAAGAACTTTTCAGGTTTACATAAACAGTGAACAACAGAGCTAGGACTTAAACTTTGGTTATCTGGTACTAGAATTGGAACTCTGAGCTACTTATTTTACATTGAAAATTGGTGACATCAGAAACAAGGTTAAAAAACAAAGACGGGATTGACAGTATCAAATGATCATAGATTTTACTATTACTCCTTTTTTCTGTGTGTGCATCTGCAGTGTAGTGTTGTTAGGTCTATTGATGCAAAGTTTTCAGCATAATGCTAGGCATGTGGATAATGTATAATAAATTTTGGTATCTGCTGTGTCATCATCGCCTGCAGCCCTAGTCCTGTGGTGTCCAATCCCATCAGATCTTGGAAGCTAAGCAGGGTCAGGTCTGGTTAGTACTTGAATGGGAGACCCATGGGAATACCAGGTGCTGTAGGCTTGGGAGAAGAACCTGGCATCCCACTCCCCCAAATTAATCCACTATTGAAAACCCTATGAATAGCAGAGAAGCACTGACAATAGTGTTTCACCTGTTGTTCATAGGGTTGCTATGAGTCAGATACCAACTGAATGGCACTAACATCAACAACATGTCATCATGATCTTTATTATAGTCATTATCAGCTGCTATAAACTTATGTTTCTATTTTCCAGTCTTCACCAATTACTAAGAGCATCCTGAAGTGTCTGTAATGTTGGTCTTATAGAAATGTTAAGTACACAAGGCAAAAAAATTAACCTATGGATTTCTAATGCTATCAAATACAATGTAGTTGTTGTTGTTAGGTACTGTTGAGTGAGCTCTTATTCATAGTGACTCTCATAGGGTTTTCAATGGCTAATTGTTTGGGATTGTTTTGGGAGTGGGCTGCCATGTCTTTCTCCCTTTTTTGCAGTGCTGGGGGTCAAACCCAGGGCTTCGGAGAGTACAGGGCAGCACTCTAACAACAGCTAAATCCCAGCCCCATCAAACACAATACTTAGTATATATTCTTTTTGACTATGCAATTTCCTTTCTCATGTGGAATATGGAAGGAAAGTTGAGTAGAGGCATAAGGAAGGAATATTGAATTAAAAGAGGCTTATACGTGGCTAAAGTGACTAGGTGTCTTGACTTGGTTCACAAGCTTTCCAGAAGCTCCTTTTTTATAGTGTGTTCTAATTTTCTTTCCTAGACTCTCTCCATCAGAGTTTTTTATCTCTACCTGTAGCTGGGTACAAATGATCAGCAGAGAATACATGTATCTCACTTTCTCTTCTTTGAAACACTGGAAAACTGAAGGCTGGGAAAATGATCAGGAGGCACTACACAAGCAGACAGGCCTGGCTGACTACAGTATTATTTTCCTGATAAGTTGAAGGCATTTTGGCCACAGTTTACCACTAGCCAAACTCAGTAACAAGTGATGTCAGAATAACAAGATGGGACAATGAGGAATGGGAAAAGAGCTGGCCTCAGATTGAGGAATGAGCCTTGATTCACTGTTCGCATCCCTTATTGCTCTACTCCCTAGCCAGACGAAGTTCATGGGTATCCTTTAAATGCTACCACTGTTATACTATGCTAAGGAAGTGATATTCCCCAATAGGATAGAACTTCTAGAGAGCTTCTGATGGCAGCCAAAGCTGGTATTGTAAATAAACAGAACAAAAGAAGAATGAAAGAAAAATTGCAAAGAAAAAGGAGCAGAAATCCTGTACAGTTGTTATTGTTGTTTATGGTGCTGAGGATCAAATCCAGAGCATCATCCATGCGAGGCAAACACTCTACCAGTGAGCTACTTCCTCTTCTACCCTAAAAAATGTTGTTGATTAATTTCTTAATATATTACAGATAAGAAATAAGCCAGGAACAGAAATTTTCCACACGTTCTCACTCTTTGTGGAAGCTGAAAAAAGTTGATCTCATAGAAGTAAAATATAGAATACATGTTGCCAGAGGCTAGAAATGGTAAGGGGGAGGATGACAGAGGGAGAAGTTGTTTAACAGGAATTATTCTAGTGTTCTGTAGCATGGGAGGGTAACTACGTTGTGTGTTTAGGTGCTGTTAACTCGGGTCTGACTCATGTTGACCCTATGTACAACAGACAAAAATATTCCCTGATACTGTGCCATGCCCAGCATTATATCAGTGCTTCTTTGCTATCTATAGGGTTTTCAATTGCAAATTATTTCTTGGTTGTACCAGGAGTGGGCTACAAGGTCTTTCTCCCATTTTTGTGGTGCTAGGGATCAAACTGGGATTTGGCTCAGTTGGTAGAGCGCTGCACTGCAGTCTCTGAGGTCCTGAGTTCAATTCCCAGCACCACAAAAATGGGAGAAGGGCCTGGCAATCCACTCCCAAGGCAATCCCGAAACAGTCAGCCATTGAAAACCCTATGAGGGTCGCTATGAGTTGGATACCGACTCGACGGCACCTAACAACAACAACAACAACAAGGGATCAAACTCAGGATCTCAGAGAGTACAGAACAGCACTCTACCAACTGAGCTAAACTCTAGCTCAGGGTAATTATAGTTAACAAAAATTTACTGTATATTTCAAAATAACTAGAAGAGAGGATTTTTAATGTTCCCAGCACAAAATGATAAGTGATTGAGGTGATGGCTAAGCTAATTACCCAGATTTGCTCATTCCACATTGCATGTATGCATGAAAATATTATGTTGTATCCCATTAATAAATTTTAGGTGTCATTCTCAGAAAAAAAGTGTGAGATTGAATGGATGGATTAATGGGTCTGGTACCAGGAAAAGTGTACTTGCTCTCATTTCTCTTCTTTCTTTGGTAGTTTCTTTCCTAAATCAGAGAAATATAAGAACTGAAAATAACCCAAAGGATCATCCAAAGCCATCCTTTTATTTTCAGTGATGAAAAATTTATTCCTGGGAAATGGAATTTACTTCTGAAACGATTGTAACACCGACCCATGCTTTTCTGATGTTGGCAATGTGTAGGGCTAGCCTCCCTATCATCTGCTGTGTCCTTTTTTGTCTTTCTCCTTTTCATCCTTTAACCATCCCCAACCTCACACAGAGTTAGTCCTATATTTGTTCCTGTTTCTGCTATATTTCCAGTGCAACTTATGGCTGGCAACATGGAGCTGCACTGATTCCTGGCAGAGCTCTGCCTCATATGCTGACGAGTGTTCCCTGGCCCTGGGCACGTGTCCAGCAGCAGGTGCCTCACTCAGCAAAGGGCTCTGTAGTTTCGTCTCAAAGGAGGCAGGTGGAGGTCCAACACTCTCTTCCTGCTGCTTTGAGGTTATTATCTACCACCAGCATTTCTCTCACCAGGTGAAGAGAAGGGAAAGTATTGCTGCCAAGATTAGCAGCACTAGTCATGGGAGGTGACCACAGGGAGCATCTGCAACAGCACAGGGATTCTTAGCTTGATGGATGGGGAAGACGATAAGATGAGACATTTGAGTTTGTTTACATGGGACTATTGTCCATGAACCTGAGTAGGTTGACCTTCAGGTCATGATAAAATGTCTGTGGATTTTCTCAAGTTGAGCGTGAACTAAAAGGTGAGACTCAGAGGACCCAGGTTTACATCATTATGGGGCTCTTGGGGGAAAAATTACACCTGTTTAAAAATATGCATTTATTGTTGAACATTACACATTAATTTGGACATGCATAGAATATGTGTAACAGTTATAGTTATAGATGAACAAATGGAAGGCAATGAAAGCAGGACTTACAGTTTACAAGAAGTATAATGCCTTACTGTTAATAAAAGGTTATGGGCACACAAAAAGAGTGGTAGAACACACCATGAGATGGATGGCACAAAGGCAGGAAAGCACAAGGCATGTGTAAAGGCAGTGGAAAACATTGAGAGAGGATAAAAGGCTTCAGGAGGGGTATAATGAGAGAAGGTGTTGGGAAGAATAACAGACAGAATTAAAATGCTTGGGGGAAGTTTGTTCTCTTGAACTGGCAAGCCAATGACAGTATTATTTATTACAGGACTGATTTGAGTTAGAAACCCTTTAGGAATAAATGCAGCATGCAAATGATGCATTGGAAATACTAAAGGTCAATTAGAGGAGTCTGTCAATTATCCAAAGATAAGTTGTAAGACCTAAATTAGGGTGGTACCAATGAGAAATGAAGGTAAAGCGGGACAGAAAGATGGACAAAAGAAATACTGGACAGAAACAATGGGACAGGTGTGATAGGGAGAAGGAGTTAATGATGATGCACAGATTGGGTGTAAAAGTGATATGACTGCCTCATAATTCTCCCAATTATCTCACAATAGCTGTTTTTTTGTTTGTTTGTTTGTTTTTTGATGAGATCTCCTCAGGGTTTGACCTTAGTTGTATAGGAAAACAGTAGCATAACTGAAACTATGAAGAAGATCCAAAGAATAGAAATATTGTATAAGAGAAAGGTTTTTACAGGGCAAGCTTTAGGTGACAACAGGATATAGATGAGAAAGGTATTTGAAGGCAACCCTGATGCTCAGAAAATGCACCAATACTTGAACATAGATAGCATATTGAAAGTCAGAAGTCTGCAGGGCACAAAGCAGAGGGCCTACAAGTCAACTCAAAGTCTAGGAAGGGGAAATGGCATAGTTTTCAGAGATGGAACAGTTGAAGAAATGAGAAGAAAACCAGGATTCCATTCTGCTGGGAACAGAATCTGAGTTACTAGTTGTGTTATGCATTTTGTGGTGCTATAACTGTTTGGAAGAGTGGCAGGTCAACGGAAAAGAGGAAAACCCTCCACCAGATGGATTAACACAGTGTCTACAACAATGGGCTTAAACATAAATAAGATGGTTTTCCTGGCACAGAATCGGCAAGTGTTTTGATCTGTTGTACATAGGGTCGCTATGAGTCGGACTCGACTCGACGGCACCTAACAACAACAACAACAACAACAACAACAACAACAACAACATAACTGAATACCATAGACTAATTTATAAAGAAAAGAAATATCTTTCTCACAGTTCCAGAGACTGGGAAGTCCAAGATCAAGAGACTGGTATCTGGTAAGGACCTCCCTCCTGTGCCATCCCATGATGGAAGATGGAACCACAAGAGAGCATACGTGCAAGAGACAGCAAGTGGGGGCTGAGCCCACCCTTATAACAAGGTTATTTAAAAAGTTTATAATAAAGTTATAACAAAGTTTTGAAATAATGAACCCACTCTCAACACATAACCCATTTTATAACCTAATCACCTCTTCAATGTACAGCCTCTTATTGTTGCATGGAAGATGAAATTTTCAGCCAATCATCTTCATGGGAAACATTCACTTTAAACCATAGTACAGGGGGTTAAGGAGAGAATAGGTATAAACATGAAGGCAATAGTTATAGACTCATGTTCAAAACAGAAAGTTAATCATATTCACAAAGATGAAAAAAACCCTTTCTATTTGGGAATGAGACTTGGCCTACCTTCTTATTTAGAATCCCAAAACATCTTTAGTTTACTTTTTCATTTGCATGCAACACTTACTATTGTGTGTAAATGACAGGCAATCAAATTCATATTTTTCTGAACCTTAGGAAACAGGTATTTTGAGTCCAGAAGGTCTCAAATCATTTCCTGCCCCAGTAGACTTGCTTCTCTCTGGCCTCAGGAGGCCTGACTCCTTCTGATCTGTGGGATACACTCCACCCTGTGCTGTGTTTGGTGTCTCTCAGTTCCATCTGCCATATGGAGCCCACAAAGATTTCTATGATTTTATTCCCTTGCAGTGACTTTTGCCCTCACTACCTCCTAATAACATCGCAGGATGGTGACCAAACCTTTAACACATGGCCTTTGGAAGACATTCAACATCCAAGCTACAGCAAGTTTCCTAAATTGTGGTGTGTCTTTATCTCATTGACTTTTACAATAACCCAGGAGTTGAGTAGGCCAAGCAATTATGTCCACTCTTCAAGTAAGGATACTGAAGACATAATGAAGGCTGTGTAATGAACACATACTGGAACTCAGACTCACATTCATGTGTTCTGACTTCTCACCCATTTCTCATCTCGTGACCACACATCACACAAATCCTCCCCCACAGAAAATCCCATAGGCCTTTCTTTCATAACTGAGGCATAGGAAGGTAATGTATTTTACATTTTTTAAGCAAATTTACTAGTTACCTAATCAAGGCTATAAACTTGACAGTCTCCATAATTTTTAGTTCATTGCTGTTTTATATTCTGACACTCCCTTCCCATATCTGAGTTATATATAAGTTTGTTGTTTTAAATTCCTTAAAGAAATATTTTTTTCCTTTCTTTTGAGGTGTACAATACAGCAAAGATAAGAGAACTTTTGACCCAGGCTTTGCTACTTGAGAGCACTGGTTTCTGACTCACACAGACTGAGTAGTTTCATCTCTGCTGTGTGTCTTATCAAGGCTATATAAACTGTGAATCCCAGTTTCATCATCTGGAAAATGTTGAAAATAATGGTATGCCTTTACAAGATTGCTGTAAAAAAATCAAATAAAATTATGTTACAGAACAGGCATATCTAACCTACAGACCACATGTGACCCAGAACACCTAGTCATGTGGCCCCATGATTTTATGTTGTTCTTATTTCTCTAAAGATTATAATAAAAAGTATTTAAAAAGAAGTCATGTTATGTACATATGCAAACTATATTACATAATTTATGTTTGGCTCAGGATATTTCCTCTCCACTTGATGTGGCCCAGGGAAAACAAAAACTTAGACACTACTGTTATAGAGAACATATAGGTAAATAGCAATAAAGTTATTTACCTAGGCTTTGTATTGATATTTGATCATGAGCTGTCCATCACAAATGTTTCTCTAAAATTCACATAGCATACCCTTGAATGTCCTTCTGCAGTGAGAGGAATTTTCATTTGAGGGAAATAAAGTATATTTTCAAAGACAAGTAATTTATGTATACCTATTGAAACAGAAATAAATTCAGATGAGAAAGTAGTATTGATTAAATAATCCTTACTTAAATTTATTTTGGTCTTGAGGCTTGATTTGTTTTCTTCTTTTGCCTTTTTCCTTGCTATTATTTGTCTTTTCCTTTCCTTTTAAGCTAGGGTACTTTGTGGTATAGTTCTGTCCCTTACAAATAGGGAAGACTGTCAGATCTCTAAGCCAATGTCACTACTGAAGAGGGAGGGACAGAAATACCACTCAGATACAAATATCACCATTAATTACTGGCATTAACAGTAAAAAGGAAAGTAGTAAATTATAGGTAAGGAAAGAAACTTAAAATGTTCTGCTCATTTCTTCATGCTCACAGCTTGAAATTCCTTTCCTTCCTAAGCAGGGTAAATGGGGCAGGATCCTCAGTGGGATTTGGCATGTCAAGAAATGTCAACAAACTAGAGCTGGGCACTGTGGCCCACACCTGTAATCCCAGCAGCTTGGGAGGCGGAGGTAGGAGGATTGCAAGTTCGAGACCAGAGGCAGTCTGCGTACCTTAGTGAGACCCTGTCTCAAAAAAAGTTAAAAAATGGGCTGAGGGTGCAGCTCAGTGGTCCAGCACTTGCAGAGCATGCAAGCGCGAGGCCCTAAGTTCAACCCCCAGTACCACACACACACACACACACACACACACACGCACACACACACACACACACAAGTCAAACTCATAGTATTCCAGTGGTTACAGGTATAACCAGAATGTTCACCTACTCCTACCTGTGTTCCTTCCTCTGCTACCCAGAGAGAAGGTAGTAGAAGGATCGTTGGTAGTCAGTTGGCACTGAGAAGTGGTCCTGAGTTCTTACCTAGGAAACAGTGTAATGGGCACTTGTGTGATATACTGTCTTCTGAATTCAGGCCAAGAGAAACCCATTTAGGGGAAAGAAATCTCTAATCTGCATGAGTCACTGGATGTTGTAAGGATTAACTAACAATCCATATAACTAAAAATTTTAGGTCTTATTTTTTTCCTTCCCTCAGGAAAACCAAATTATGGGATATTTCCTTGTATCTGATGAAAATTTTTGTTAGTAACACTATGGAGATAAGAGCTCTAAAAGCTACTGAAACCAGTTTGACATCTTACTCTTGTTTTTCTCTTCACAAGCTATGTCAAGTTCTGAGATTCTGTTCTTTGAGGGCACTAGCTTTTCACCTGCAAAGTTAAGTGGTCTCAGGTCTTCCCAGGAAGCCTTGAAAGTATTTTAAACAAGGACAGAGGGGCTCCATTAGGTGCTTCTGTATTTAGACACTGACCTTTTATTTTATTTTTTTTATGTGAAAGGCAATCTCCTTATTTAAGAAACTCATGTATCTATACAGGAGAAGATGGGGCATGTGAAACATACAAAGATGACAGCATGCAGCAAGAGAGTTTGAATCTTGCTCATTCGACAGCTCTCATTGAGGGAGGAACTGTTGGCCCTGATGTAGAATGGAAGGACCAGAGGTGATAGCTGCCCTAAAGACTTCCTGGCATTTTTGTTTTAGAATCAAAGAATAATAGATTCAAAGGCAGCCTGAGGTAAAGAAGAGGTCAGATCTCTTCATTTTTCAAATGAGAAAACAGAGGCATAAGAAGTTGATGTGATTTGTATTAAGCAAATTTGCTAGTTGCCAAACCAAGGCTAAAAACCTGACAGTCCTTTTTCACCCAGTAACTCTTAGTTCATTGCTATTTTTTACTCCACCATTCCCTTCCCATGTCTGAAGTGTGGACAGGTTTTTTGTTCTATACTCCTTACAGCAATAGATTTTTCTCTTTTGAGGTAGGGAATACAGCAAAATGAGAGAACTCCCTACACAGCTTTTTCTCCTGCTCATTCCTTTCATCACTTCTATCCTCCACACCAATTTTCCCAATGATCAGAATATGTATCCTCGTGAATCCAATCGTGAAGATGTACAGTCTCTTGGAAGAAGCTCTGGCTGCTCTTGTGATTGGGAGAAGGCTTTAAGGAGCCCCTTCATGCATGTATCAGAGGGTCATTCTATGTGACTCATTGAGACATTTCCCCTAATGAACTCCACGGAGTATGGGTGTTCAATTGCAAAAGTGTTGACTCAATGCCACCTGTGAGGATAATTTCTTGGTTATAGCTACTCAGTATAACCGTTTTCTGTACCAGATGTCTGAGCCCTTGACCTTAATTATTAAACCTGGAAACAGATACATTTTTAAGTCATAGATTTGAATCAGATAAAGTGATTGTCATTCTTCTTTTATGTTTTTCCAGTACTTTAGTTATCTATTCCAAACTGAGTCACTTTTTAAAGGGACCTATATATCTTTTTTTGTTAACTATCTGGCAAAAAATGTGTTACACATATACACAAACACTATTACTCGTTAGTTTAATATTAGTTCCTTAAAGTCCCAAATATATTATTTTGTATGTATGATAAAACTGAGAAAGTATGAGCCTTTTTCTTCATGAGTGCAGGGGAAGGTTATTTGACAATAATGTATTCAGTAAAGTGGTAATAATCATGTCAAAATACATTTATAATTCTGTTTATCTGTCAAAAATTTATTAGGGCAGTTGTAATCCACTTGGTAAAGTGTACAAAAACTTACCATCAAAATCAAAATGTCTCAGTATCAAATTCCTTAGTATCAGAAAATGATTGACTTTCCTTTCTTAAGAGATATCTATGTACTAATTTTTTAAGTTGAATTATGGTGGCAATGTGTAGTGTGACTTTCAAGTTCATTTGAGACAGGAGTTAGCAGAACAAGCATATGACACATTTTTAAATTAATGAAGTTATTTATTTATTTATTTATGGTGTACTTGTAGCTTAAATCCAGAGCCTCTCACATGCTGCACTCTAATATTGAGCTGTACCCTCACCCTATTTTTCACTTTTTATTTTGATGCAGGGTCTTGCTAAATTACACAGGCTGCCTCTGGCCTTGAACTTGTGATATTCATACCTCAGCCTCCCAAGTTCCTGGGATTAAAGGTGTGAGCCACCACCGCCAGTTTATATGACACATTCTTAAAATAGTAAAATGGAAAATTGTCATCCCAAGATGTTTATACATTTTTGGCACTCTCTACATTTGTATTTGTTTTATAGTATAATTTTTGAAAAATAATAAAATAGACTGTATTTCAGTGTTTGCAGCCATGGTGTACATTTTGTGGTGGATAAAGAGCTGCAACTTTGACACTCTAACGTATGTTCTTTCCTGTTGGCAGCATGCCAAGGTATATTAAATGTTTATTTTATTACCCGTGGCTTCTGGATACCTATGCCACCCTTTGGTATGCTTTATAATATATAAGTATGTTGTTGTTCCCTATGATAAATGCATCCTGGACTGAGTGGCTTAACCACAATATAGTTAAAAGGGAAAAACAGTAAAAGTGGGCAAGGTCTTAGGAACAGCTTGTAGAGATCATATAACAAATTGTAGATAAGTAAGTGGAAGAAGCAAACATTGATTTAAGCCAGCATACAGAAATATGATCTGCTAGAGACTACTGCATATTACTGTGTCTGGGAAACATCTGAGTAGCCTTAGATGTGGGCCACAGCCATTACATGCTTAATTAGAGCTGTAGTATTGCATACCATTCGTACACATGAAACTTTGAAAATAATCGATGGTCCCTGTTCTCTCCATATATTGTTGCCTTGGCAACAGGTTTTACCTGATATCATGAATTTCAAGAATTATAGTGACAGTGTACTTCATAAGTGTGCTTTTAGATGAGTAAACATCTTTTTAAAAAGGAAAAGGAAGCTTAAAGATGACCTTCTAGCACACTGAATGAGAACATGAAGGGTCAGCACTTCCTATTCAGAGAGTCATATGGAAAAAGGTCCTGAGCTCCTTCTGGTATCCCAAAGATGCCAGACGCCCCACAGAACATTCTTCCTCCTACTCCAGGACTGGGTTACTTGGAATGGGCTTTCTACATGACTCAGAAAGAAGACAAAAAGAGGAGGAGGAATGCCAGCAGAAGCAGAAACAGGGCAAGATAATAGAGGACTAAAGAAATGATGATGGAGGTGGTGGTGAAGCCAAAGATGACAGAGAAGATGAGGGAGGAGATGAGCGGGTTGGGAAGGAACAAGAAAAGTAAGCTCATGGCAACTTAACTGACAAGAAGAGGGGAGTTATTTGTTACTATAATTGTGTAAACTCCCTTCTTAGATTTCATGAATGGATACAAACATGGAGTTAACGTCTAACCCATGTAAAGTCCGTGTATTGCTAGATATTCGAGCATTCAGGAGGTGATTAGAGCTCAGAATGTGGCTTTCTTTACCAGGGAAATGGATACTGTTGTTTTAAGTGCTGTTGCATTGGGTCTGACTCACAGAGACCCTATGGAAGAAAGAGGCACTGTATCTGACCATGCTGCTCTGCTATCCATAGGGTTTCATGATGGCTGATTATTTCAGGAGTGGGTTGCAAGGTCCTTCTCCCATTTTTATGGTGCTGGAGATTGAACCCAGGTTCTCAGAACATGCAGCTTAAGCACTCTACCAACTGAGCTAACCCCCGCCCCAGGGAAATGACAGGTAATATGAATTAATTTAGTTTAAAAAATGGGTACATGAATCTCTGGAATATCTGGTAATTCTTTTATATCATTATTTTTGATAATTTAACAAAAAATCCCACTGTCTTTCTGGTAACTAATAAGTTTTTGTTCTGTTTGCTATGATTATCACTTTTAAACAGTGATGATCTAAAGATAAACAGGTGATTCAAGGGGTCTCACATTAGAAAGAAATTTCATCATTGATTCTCTATTGAAAAATAAAGGATAGTTGATATCATTTGTAAGTATTTGTATAGATAATCTTATTTGTATTGGTGTTCAGAAAAAATAATAAAAGATATTCTGGTTAGATTATATATTATATTGTTCCTGGTATTCCTTAGTGTTTTATTTTTTTGAGTTATTGATTTTATGGTAAATATTTTGACCTTAGATGAAGATGATTGAGAACAATTTTCTACTTAAGATATAGCTAAAATCTGTAATTTTGAGCCATGTTGTAATATATTTCTGCATCTATGTTAGTACTTAAAGGCTGGTGTTTAGGTCAGATGATAGATTGCTGCTCCATACTTTCTGAGGACCTGAGTTTGATCCCCAACCCCAGAAAAAAGGGAGAAGGATGTGTCAATCCCCTCTGGAAGCAATCAGACATTGAAAACCCCATAAGGGTTACTATGAGTGGGACCCGACTTGAGGGCACCTAACAACAACATATTAGTAAAAAGAGTTTCAGTAAGTCAGAAAGCAAACTGGAGTTTATATGCATGTTGTTGTCATTGCTTAAGGCTATATTCAGAGTACTTGCATGACTCTTCTCGACCAAGTGCTATATAAGCCTCTGGATCTTGTTCCTTGCTTTAGGCTAGAGTCTAGAATAAGGAACAGGGTAAGTTTAGGGGAAACAATTTTGAGAGTAGTGAGGAATCTTCATTCTAGGCCCTCCTCGTCTAGTACATTTTTCCGTAAACACGAGAGTGTGAGGGCAGCTCTCTGGGCTTTAGTTCCCTCTTTACACCATGAGCTGTTGTGTAAGAACCCATCTTGTGCTGCATAGGGAGGTGAATTCTACAGCTAACATGATAGTTGCAAATTGCCCTTGACAGTTAACAATGGCCTGTCCAGCTTTATGAGAGGTAATCTTGTGATGGACACCTTCTTGACCAGCTGAATTAGTGGATGCCTGCTTAATTTTCTCCTCCACTCTGTGACTTACCATTAGTCAATGGACTATGCCTGGTCAAGACGGTTACAAATTAGCAAATTCCCTGAGTTTGCTTGGAAAGTGCTGTCACCAAGAACATACGCTGGCCATTATTTGCTAAGTCATAGGCAACATCTGTAAATAATTTTTATGTAGTTAATTTATCAAATATTTTCAGTTTATCTACTCTGCCTTATAATTTCTACATTGCCTTTCAGCCATTAGTAATTTTCTCACAATCTAATAACACTTAGTGCTCAGAAGCTCTGCTGTAATAGCCAGCTAGATTCCATTCTGTTTGCCATTCTAGTGTAGTGTTGGTGGATGGGTCAAGACAGTGGTGAAAACAAATAAATAGAATTTAGAAAAAACAACACATGCAATGAAAACTTTTTTTTTTTAGCTTTCAAAAATAAACCCTGGTTTCCCCCTTACCTTTAATGTGTACAGGACATAGTAACTTAAATCCAAAGAACAGAGTAGGGACCAAAGAATTGAGTGTGGTGAGGAAAAACTAGTCATGGGACAGTGAAGAAATCCAGTAAACACTACTTCAACCAGGTTATCAAGATTGACACCACCAGTGCTAAGTCATGTTGATATCATGTGCCACTGATATGATGTGATGAGGAAGTCATCTGCCTATCTGATGTTCTTCCCCTCACTCTGTAAGCCCAAGTTTAATTAGGAGGAAAAAATACCAAATAAACTCAGTTTGAAGATGTCCCACAAAATACCTGTCTAGCATCTTCAAAACTATCAAGGTCATGAAAAATAAGGAAAGCATGAGAAACTGTCACAAATAGAAACCAATGAGGCATAAGGACTAAGAGCAATGTGGTTTCCTCAACAGGATCCTGGAACAGAGAAAAAATACATGAGAATAAAAACATCAAATCTGAATGAAGTCTGCATTTTAGGCAGTAGTGATATACAAATGTTCATTTCTTAGTTTTTGACTTATCTCCCTTGGTTAGGTAAGATGTTAACATTAAAGGAAACTAGTTGATGGATATGGGCTGGGGTTTAGCTCAATTGGTAGAGCACCTGCTCTGTGTTCTTTGGGGGCACAGGTTTGATCCCCAGCACTGCAAAAATGGGAGAAGGATGTGGCAATCCACTTTTAAAAACAATCCTGAAACAATCAGTCATTGAGAACCCTATGAAGGTCACTATGAGTTGGACCTGAGAGCACCTAACAACAACAGTTGGTGGATATAGAAGAACCCTGTTTATGATATCCTAAGCTTATGCTCATTGTGAAAACAATAACTTGCCTAGACTATATGCACCTGTATTGGCTTTCTAGGATTGTTGTAACAGAGTGCCACAGACTGGGTGACCAAACAGTACAAATCTATTGCCTCACAGTTCTGGAGGTTTAAAGTCTGAAATCTAGGTGTCAGCAGGGCTTTTCCTGCTGAAGACTGAGGGAAGCCCTGCTCCAGGCTTCTCTTGTTGGCTTGGTGATGTCTCTTCTTCCTGTGTGTCTTTGCACAGCCTCACCTCTGTGTCAGTCTGTCACTGTATCCAGTGAGTCATATTGGATCAGGGCTTATGCTAATGATCTCACTTTAACTTGTGTCCATAAGTACTCTATCTCCAAATGGCTATTTTCTGAGGGACTGGATGTTAGGACTTGAACATAGCTTTTTGAGAGAACATAATTTAACCCATTATAGTGCCTCAGAGTTTTTTAGGTTTTTTCATTCTGTATGTAACTTTGGTTCCCTCTTTTCTATGTCCCACATCTGTGACCAAAATCTGCCTTTATAATTACTGAATATTCCTCAAATCATGTATTTCTCTCTATATACCATCAATAATAATACTCCAGTCCAAACTATAGACTTACTTGAGACTAGGGAAAAGGTCTTTATATTTAATTCCCAAATTATGGTTTTGCTCTGCTCAAGTCCACAGTCCATGTTGCAACCAGAAAAGTGTTCACAATGCAAATCCCCTGTATTTAAAAACTTTCTAAATCTTCCTGTGGTTCTGAGAACAAATTTCCAAATCTCTATCATGGCCTCAGGGCTCCGTGTGCTCTACAATCTCTTGTCATGGTGGTTAGGTACATTGGTTTGGGTCCGACTCATAGGGACCCTGTGTGCAAACAGAACCAAACACTCCCCAACACTGTGCCATGCCCACCACTGTGTCAGTGCTTCTCTTCTATTCATAGGATTTTCAATGGCAGATTGTTTGGGAATTGTTTCAGGAGTTGGGTGCCAGGTGTTTCTCTCATTTTTGAGGTACTGAGGATCAAACCCAGGGCCTCAGAGAACACAGAGCAACACTCAACCAATTGAGCTAAATGCTAGCTCATCAAGCTCTTGTTGTTGTTAGGTTCTGATGAGTTGGGTCCAACGCAAAGCAACCTTCATAAGATTTTCATTAGCTCGTTATTCTGGGATTGTTTCCGGAGTGGAAAAGTGTCCTTTTCCTCTTTTTGTGATGTTGGGGATTGAACTTGATTCCTCAGAGAGTGCAGAAATGTGCTTTACCAACTGAGGTAAACTTTCTGCCTCTTTCTCTCTGCTCAGGCTGTACTCACCAACTCCAGGTCATTGTAGAAACTGGGGCCTTCCTCCTACCATGATCTTTACTTGTGTTGTCCTCACCTAACCCCAACCACTTGGTCAGCCTGGATTCCTCCTTCCTCCTCACCCTTGCCATCTGAGCTCAGGCACCTATGTTTCAGGAATGTGCTCCCTACATCACCCAGATGTGATTTCTTGTGATGTGGTATCAGAACAAACTAGACTTTTTCTTCAGAGTATTTATTGTACTTTGAAATTTTATATTTTATACAATTACTTTATTGACTTCTGTTTTCCCCACTAGACTCAAGACACATGAGACATCTCTTTTGCTTTTTATCTTATGTGCAGCCCCTATTATAATGCTTGACTCATGGTTGAGTCTTAAATGTTTTAATTAATACACTCAGTGGTTTATTTTCTATTTGTATTATATATTTGACACTTCTTTTCTTTTCCTACTCTTGAAAATTGCTTCTTGATATATTTAGTAATGATATTTAGATAATCTCATAGCTAATGCAATTATGTCAGATCAGTCATGCATACTTTGAGAAAGAAAAAGAAATAATCTCTTTTTTTGTGATTTCCCAACCTAGTGATGTTAGGAGACCAAATTTGATATGTTAGTCTAAATAAAAATTTAAAATTAGATAAGTTCTATATTTTCAAACTGCTGAGCTGGGATTTAGCTCAGTTGTTAGAGTGCCGCTCTGCAGTCTCTGAGGTCCCAAGTTCGATTCCTAGCACCACAAAAACGGGAGAAGGACGTGGCAACCCACTCCCAAGGCAATCCCGAAACAATCAGCCATGGAAAACCCTATGAAGGTCGCTATGAGTCGGACTCAACTGGACATCACCTAACAACAAATAACAACATATTTTTAAACTAAGCAAATTTCTCTAAGATTTATTTCTAGGATATTATGATTTCTAAATACTTAGAGAAATAAGCGTAAAGATGTATACCTATGCATGTTGAATAGGTTTTAAATTGTGTGCAACTGAGTTTAGACTTTCCCTTGTTTATTGAATCTGGAGTAAGCGTGTGTATGCGAAATGTCCTTTGAGCAATTCCTCCATATCATGGAGAGGGTTCCAGATACTTTGATAACACCCATTTGTGTTTGTTGTCATTGTTGTTAGGTATATTTGTGTTTGTTTTTAGGTTATTAGGTGCCATCGAGTCGATATCCGACTCATAACTACCCTCATAGGGTTTTCAATGGCTGACTGTTTCTGGATTGCCTTGCGAGTGGATTGCCAGGTCCTTCTCTAATTTTTGCGGTGCTGAGAATTGAACTTGGGACCTCAGAGACTGCAGTGCAGCGCTCTACCAACTGAGCTAAGTCCCAGCCCCCATTTGTGTTTGTAGCACCAACGAATTGCTTATAGCAAATGTGTCTTAGAGAAGCACTCCCATTTCAGGGGACTTGTAGCCAAGTATGGATGCTCTCCGCTCAGTGATTTATCAAGTGTGTCTCTCTAAAGATACCAACACCTAAATTTCTAGACAGCTGAGAAGGCAAAGGTGGTCTGGAAATTTCAGTTGGTTTAGCATGCTAGGATTTGATTACAACAACTATATACAGTGGTGTTATTTTGTGGATGTAGAAAATGGAGAGAAAGAGAAGCAGGGCTGTTAATGGAAGAAAAATTCACTCAACTTAAAATTTAATGTGCCAGAATGAGAGCTTGAGTTTAAATAAATACTCTTAAATGTTAATGCATTAATCTAATAACTATGTAATGAGTGCTTACAGTATTCTGGTTCTGTCTTCAGTCTGGGGTATATAACAACAGTTTATGTGGACATGTGCACTGCTGTCTTTGAACTCATTCTTATGTGGTGATGCTTAATACAGCAAGCTTATCAGGAGTTATTTTTGGCTCAGGGGAAATTTCAGAGATACTGGTACATTTGCCTGATCTTATGTGAAGTCTAATTCTCCAGATGTGTGGCTGCAATGTACTCCTTTACATCCTTATCCAGCAAGAGCCAGGCCCTGTTCCCTGAAGCTGGAAAGCCATCCCAGATCAGCCAGAATGCCTTCTCCTTGCAATCCTTTGTGAAAGGAGAACTCTGGCCATTTTGATGGTTCACCCCTCTGCTGTTCTTTCAGAATTTGAACAGATCTACACCCACTTGGGCTAGATGTGTATATGTGTGAGTCTCTTTCTTTGGAATGATGCAAAGTTATAGGACCAACTCTCTGAGGCCTCCATGAAATTTTGTCCTAATGCTTACATTAATGACCTATGAAAGAGTCAAATGGGCAAGACGGTTAAATAAAGCAGATCAAATGACCACCAGGCTGTGTCTGGTGGTCAGGCTGTGTGCTGAGTAGAGAATACCCATGTTTTAACCCTCTTATCTATCTTTCAAATAAGTACTTTTCATATGGTATCACCTTTTAATTTTCTATATAATTTGATCTTCCCATATGAAATGGCCTGGATGAATATCTCAGTTGACAAATAACAACCTAGCAAAAATAGGACTAAACCTCAGAGCCAACTATTCCTTTTTGGAAAAGCCTTATCCCATTTCCTAACTTGGCCTCACATGAGTTTGAACTTACATGGCCAGACTAATGTAACCCTGAATGCTCAGTGCTCATTGCTCTTGTTGCTGGTGGCCTCCTTTTCCCTACCTTACCATGACTTTCCATTGCATCCAGTTCTGCCCTCTACCTTTAAGTCTTCATCCTCATTAAAGGGATCTCCCAGGCACAGCCAATCTAAGGAATTCATATTTGTAAATGTCAACCATGCAAATATTTGGTAATCTTTCCCTTCTTTTCAAACTATTTTCTTATATGTTGATTTTTAAAGAGTATTTTATAGCAGTTTTAGATTCACAACAAAATTGAGAAAAGGTACAGAGATTTCCCAGATACCTCCTGCTTGTACACATATATTGCCTCCATCATTATCAGTATAATTCACAAGGCTAGTATATTTATTACAAATGATGAATCTAAAATGACATATCATTGTAACCCAAAGCTCATAGTTTACATGAAAGTTCACTGTTGGTGCTACATATTTTATTGTTGCTTTCGGGTCCTGTCAAGTCATATCTGACTCATAGCAACCTTATGTGCAGTAGAATGAAATACTACTCTACACTGTACCATATACACAATCTTTTTATGTTTGAGCCCATTGTTGCAGCCACTGTGTTTCTTCTTATTTTGAGTCATGCCACATCAGCAGAAGGAGATACCAGGGGCCTTATTCTATTCTCATCATTAAGGTTGACTCTACTTTGAGGAGGCAACTCTTTGCCAGCTGATTCTTGAATACCCTACAGAACTGGGCAGTGGGTGCTCATTTTCTGGCACTATATTTGACAGTGCTTCTCTGCTATTCATAGAGTTTTCAATGGCTAATTGTTTTGGGAGAAGGCTTCCAGGTCCTTATCTTTAGTCTTTCTTATTCTGAAAACTCAACTGAAACCTGTCCACCATGGGTGACCTTGTTGGTATCTGAAATACTGGTGGCATGGCTTTCAGCATCACAACAGCACACAAGGCCCCAGAGCATGACAAGCTGACAGATATGTGAAGATGTTTTATAGGTTTGGACAAACATATAATGACATGTGTCCACCACTGTGGTATCATATAGAGCACTTTCACTACTCTAAAAGTATTCTATGCTCCCTCTATTCATGACTATCTCTGCTCCCCACCAATCCTGGCAACAAATGATCTTTTTACTCCCTTTACAGTTTCATTGGTTGGTTGAATGTCATACAGTTGGACCATGCCCTCATGTCTTCTTCCCTAACTTCACATTGGCTTCTTTCATTTAGCAATATTCATTTCAAGCTTCCTTTATATTTTTAATGGTCTGCTTATCCTATTTTAGTGCTGAAAAATATTCCATTGTCTAAATGTATAACCTTATTTACCCCTTCACTTACTTAAGGGCATCTAGGTTGCTTTCAACTTTTGACAATTATAAGTAAAGCTGCTAGAAAGATGCATATGGAAGTTATTGTGTAGGCACATATTTTTACCATATTTGGGGGAATACCAAGGAGAATAATTGCTAGTTTATATGGTAAGAGTATGTTTAATTTTGAAAGAAACTGCCAAGCTGCCTTCTAATGCAGCTGTACCATTTTGCATTTCTACAGGAGTGAATGAGAATGCCTATTGTTTCACATCCGCACCAGCATTCAGTGTTGTCAATGTTCTGGATTTTGGCCATTAAAATATATATTCTTGTGAATGTTTCAATTTGCGTTTCCCTGATGACATATAACATGGTTCATCTTCTCATATGCTTATTTGCTTCCCATATATCTTCTTTGGTAAGGTTCTGCTAAAGTCTTTAGCCCATTTTTTAATTGAGTTTTGTGTATGTTTTTTAATTGAGTATGATATGTTCTTTTGATATTTAAAAATAACCCTTTATCAAATATTTCTTTTGAAAATATTTTCTTCTATTCAGTGACTGGTCTTCTCACTGTCTTCATTGTGCTTGGTCTTTTATGTATGAAAGTGGCAGATGATATTACATTGCTTTTGGTTCGTAGTACCTACA
Organism: Pedetes capensis; assembly: GCA_007922755.1. Classification (NCBI taxonomy): domain Eukaryota; kingdom Metazoa; phylum Chordata; class Mammalia; order Rodentia; family Pedetidae; genus Pedetes; species Pedetes capensis. The sequence goes on from VMDO01018398.1 coordinate 30,441, forward strand.
GCATGACCCTAGACATGTCAGTGCTTAATATCTTGGAGGACTCTAAATGAATAATGAGTATAACTATTTTGCATGGTTAAAATCCATTTGAACACTTTATATTAAACACATTTCACATGAGGAGTAAGGAGTATAACTTTACAGATCCTTTAGAACAGTGTTTTCTCATTCTTCTAAGCTTGGGCATAAGTTCCCTATTGGTGTTATCCTAGTGAAAATGCACACAATGCTCCATTCTGTTTATCCACCAGTACACTTTCCATTTGCAAGAAGGACTTATGTACAACTCATCCATTCACACTGACAAGCTATAATGCTGTTCAGTTGCCAGTACATGACAAGGTTACCTCTTGAGGTTATGCTAAATAGCAAGACATTCATTTACTTAGAAATGAGATAGAAAAAGAAGCTTGCCTAATTTTTATTAGACACAATTTGGCAATTGCAATATTTGTATAAGCTATTTCTCAGGAATAATTTACTCTAACCCTAACCCTATTCTTAGGGATTACATGCTCATGCATAACAGCTGCAGAATATAGGCTGTTGTCTTTTATTTCACTGACACCTAACAGATTCCCTCTATCTGACACATACAACACTGCTCCCCTGCTCCTTTCCTCTTGACAGAAATGAATGCCAGCCAAAAAGTGGAAACCAAATTAGCAAAATAAAAATATTTTTAAATGGAACAATTTCAGAACTGGACACATGGATGAGAAATGAAAAATGAATGTCATTTGTGTATATTCTGACCTAAAACTTTATAATAACTTGCAGCACTTTCTGTGGGGTGTGGGGGACATGAGCTATTTGGAATTTTGTTTAGTAGAAGTTGGCAGGGAGAAGTTACCTCTTGCTCCTCAAAGCCAAGAAAATTAGTCCTAAATAAAGCAGAGTGCTGATGTCACAGCCATCAAGAAAAGGGGGTGGGGTAAGCAGGGCATGAAAAGGGTGAAGGCAGTGGCTCACTTGTGACAGTGCCACCACCAAGCTGCCCAAAATGTTTTTCAACAGAAACAGAGGAGCCAGTCTTTAAAACTGACAATCAGTTAAACCTCTAGCAATTAAGGGAAAATATAAGACTGGAACAGAGGGAAGCTCTTTCCCCTTTATAATCTCCAAGATGCAGGTTGTTTGTTTATAGATTGGAAAGGCTGAAAGCTAAGCTGCTAATGGCCACTCTGGAGCCCTTGGGTACCATGAATCTGTCTGGAATCCAACTCCCACAATAACAGACTGAAATCATATGCATCAATGATTGCAAGGCATATTCCTTTTCTGTTCAATCCGTGTAGGACTGTTTTCATTTTATTTGTTGAATTGGGTGCTAAACTGAAAATCAAGAGATTTGGATTTAACATTCCTTGACAGATGTAACCACAGGTAAAGTTACTTCTGGATGATTACAGTGGCCTGGACCTATTGAGAACTGTCTCTTTTAGGCTGTTCCACTTTGCCATACCCAACCTTCTCAGTTGTCTTAGACCTAGACCACTTCTCAAAATGAAGTGCTTTGCTTGACCTTTATAGGTATTTAGATTTTTAATACTAATTTTGATCATTAGTATTGCTTCCAGCTTCTGTTGCCCCTTGATTCTGAGGTAGTCTCCCTCCTACGTATTTATCATTCCAGTAATAATTATCCTTGGAAATAGAGCCTGTTCAGTCCATCTACTTCTGGCTTACAAAGAGAGTAGATACTTACTTTGCTTTGCACAGTTTGCATCATAACACCTTGTATAGGAGCTTTACCATGAATATGTTTGTTTTCCTCTTATTTCTTTTTTATATGTAATCTTTATCAGCTGTTTAACAACTGCATCAATAATGTATTTACCACTATTCCCATAGCTTGAGGTATCTGAAGCTTTGTGGGGTGGCAAACTTTCATATATCATAATGGACACTTACCCCAAATATATATGAGTAGTAAGATTTATTAAAATTTATGCTGACTGATTTTATTTAGTTCTGCACCCTGATTCATTTTAATCTATAGGCCTATCTACACGAGCTAATTTGCATGGGCAATACATGGGTGTACATCTATGCATATTTATTGTAAGTAATTTGGAGTGTTAATTTTGAAGATAGGATAATGCAGTTTTAAGTTTAGTAAAATCATGATATGGAAGTTTGGCTGTGCTGTGAGTCAGTAGTGTTCAGTGATGCACATACATCATATAGCTGTGACCAAGAAACAATTTCTCTGATATCCAAACTACAACAGATATTTTACATACATTTTTTGTATTATGATATTTCACTTAATCTTTTCCACAAAGTCAAGGAAGACAGTATAAAATGGGGGTGGTTTCATTGAATATGTATCTTTCTTTTTTAATACAGGACTATAATATGGTATAAAACAGATACTACTAGAACTTCTGTAACTACAGCCAACTAAGGCATTCAGAGCCCTGTTCACTGGGTGTCCATTTGCTTCTTACCTGCCTTTGTCCCAAGAATATTTGAGGGACCTCAGTGAGCTGCAGGGCCCTTCAAAAATTTGTTTGAAACCAATGAATTAAATAGCATTTGCTGCTTTTTTAGACCAACATTCTGTAAATCTGGCTGTCATTTGCTTGTATCTTAGATTTCTTTTGTGATGTAATTTGATGTCATTAAGTATTTTATAGAATATATTAATTGTACTTTAAAAATCGATAAGGAATAAATATATTGTTAAATTAGTGTTGAGGTATTTTTTCTTAATACTTTTTGGGCACATTGAAGCACACAAAGATGATACATGATCTTGCATGTACATAATTTCCACCTTAAAGACCAGAGTTGCTGAAGACCAGTTTTCCAAATTTGATCTTCAGGATATTCTGCCTCACTTACCAGTCCTACTATTGCTTTTATACCATCATAAAGACTTAATGATAGCCCATCAAAACATATTAACATTTTTCTTGAGCTAGGATGATGTAAAAGCTACCTGAATCCTTCAGCTATTCATAATCTCTTCTGAATAGCTAGTCTTATATTAAGTGGAAAGCCTGTTTTAGGGGTGCAAATGTGCAATGTGAAGCTGTATCTTGACTGTACAATAGAATATGGAAAGATGATGGGGAAAAGCCTCAAGAAAACTTTCCAAAACGCACTTGGAGGATATCCAAGTTAAAAACAATACCCAGTGTGACCCTCTGAACCATGTGACCCAGTATGTTCTGAATTAGCCCAAGAGCCTAAGGCTTCTTTTCCCCAACAGAAATGTAGGTACTTACATCTGGGTGGCACACAGTGAAGTAACCATAGAAATCACTGGAGCATATTATGTATGAACAAGCACATCGTTATTGGATGAAAAACATTCCAGCATAGTTTTGTTTCCCTCTTTAAAATTGGGCATATTAATAATTTATTTTCACCAAGCTGTGGGAAAGGCATATATTATTGATGAGATCATGTTTTATAGAGTTTCAGACTTTCTGGCTCTTCTAGGTCTAACATCTTCCCTGCATCACAGTGCAGAGAACACTAAATAGAGAGAATCTTCTAAGGTTTCTGAGTACAATAATAATGGGAAAATAAACTGAATAGTTTTTATTTCTATCCTCTCTAGTTCATCATAATTATGTCCTCTTCTCCCACCATTCTCTCTTTCCACTATTTGTTGAAGAGGGATCTAGAAGCCAGGGAAAAGTAAGGATAGCTGCTTTTCAGAGATATTTTCACATCTTTACAACAAAAGGAAAGGCTGCAGGAAAGAGTCACTCAAGGAACAGACCTGTGGTCTTGCCATCTTGCTCCCAATCATGTGAACAGTTGGAAGATGGGATGGGAAGAAGGGTCTTCTGGTTCGGGAACACAGAATGAAAAGCCCAAGTGCTAAACCCTATGTTTTGCCACCTCTGTTTGTTTCTATAGAAAGAGTATGTTATAAGAGACTCCTTATCCTTTATTGGTGTAGTTTTAGAGATAACTGAAAATGAACTAAAAATAGTGATATGGGACCTTAAGACAGGTACTCATTTTGTCATCAAGCTACTTAAATATCCTCTCAGACAAACACAGAACAAGGAGGAGACTCCACAGGTTTCCCTATCCTTTCCGGTTAGATAACACAAGGTGTGATATCATTTTGTGCAACTGTTGCACAAAACCATTTTCTCAGGTAATGTTTTATGGCAGCCATTCTGGCTTTCACCTCATTACTTCGTAGCTGTTTGGAGCTGGAATCCTGACCAAGAGTACAGGCTTTGCAATAGCTCACCTGGATGCCTGGGAGGCACAGGCTACAGGGGGAAATGGGCATTTTTCTTTCTAACTGTACTGTCATCTGTGCATACATTCCATTTCTCTGCCCATCTGTGCCCCGGCACCTCCTCCCAGTAGCCATGTGACCCTAAGGGTGCTGTGGGAATCACGGCCATGCTTTATGCATATTTTGGGGCCAGGTACCCTTGAAACCTGCTGGTATCCAGAAGTGCCATAAGAATATATAAAATATCCCCTCCTGAAAATAATTAAATGGAAATTTGTATTTCCTTTGTTTTATCATGCCCTTAAGTTTTAAGTCCTTTTGTCCCCCAAATCTGTAGATTACAACTGTAGTAAAACCTTGGAGCACTATTTTCCCCATATTCAGGGAAAATGACAGCTCGAATCTTAAGTGTATCTCAACTTGCTCAATGTAAATAATTTTGATGCCCAGGGAGAAGTGTGGTGGAGAATAGTTATACATCTATCTAGTATTTTTCAATTTCTTTTTCCTACTTGGACAAATCTTCATCTCAACTACAGACTAACAATATACTAAATAATCAAACACATCTGATGGGTAACCATCCAACTAAGTCAGATGGGTCAGTTGTTAACCTGAAGTATTTACTGACTTATTTAGTTTTACTAACTTTACAGATATGCATGACTGTCCTTTTCATGACTCTGCCCTTGTAGATAACTTAATTTACAAGAAATCCAAGATCAGCAATTGTGTGAGTAAATAAACTAATTACTCAATATAATTTTTCAATCATAAATCTTACATTCACATTTTAAGAAAATCAATATTTGTTCCCTTGAATATGACACTCATTTTCAAAACTTTAGGATGCTACATCTGACAGTAGAGAGGCCCCTTAGGTGCTGAAGAAAATTAATCAGCAAGATAGGCTTTGTCCTAGCTGGCAAAGGTTTCACCTTCTACTTTAACCCACTTATCTTTTCATACCTTCTTTTCCCTGTCTCCTCCTTGGCTATACTAGTATAACTGTGCCAACTACCACTAAGAGAGATTATCCCTGTAAGGCCATTTTTGAAGCCTTAATGAACTTATATCTCTGCAAAAACATGTGGAAGCAACTACTTGGATATGTAACTCCTGGCTGCCCCTTCCTTCACCAAATTGAAATGCAATTTCCTAGGCAAAGAATAATTACACTGATCTCTGATGGATTATAAAGCTTAAGTTATACAAATATTTATTTCCATTTACAAACAAATTTCTAAATGAGTAAAAGAACTTTGTATTGCCCAAGCAAAATAATCATGTGACTTATCATTAAAAGAAATATTTGCCCAAGTAAAGTATTTTCACTTAGAGAATTTTCCCCAAAGTATTATGTTGACCTCAATAATATCTAGGGTTAGTATATTAGCCTTGAGTCAAGCTTATGATTTACATCACAGATAGTGTTTGAAGTCAGGCAACACACACATCCATGTAACAAAGTACTAAATATATTAAGTTAGGTGCTTTGGCACACACCTATAATCCCAGTGACTTGGAAGGCCAAGGCAGGAGACTCTTGCCTAGCATGTGCAGGGCCCTGGGTTCAACCCTTCTCTACTAAATATGCATATATATATATATATATATATATATATATATATACATATATATACACACACATATATATACATATATATGTATATATATGTATGTACATATATACATATATACACATATACATATATATATACATATGTATATATATATATGTATATATATGCATATATATGCATATGCATATGTATTGAGATTGCCATGTTGTTGTTGTTAGGTGCTGTTGAGTCAGTATCCGACTCATAGCAACCCTCATAGGGTTTTCAATGGTTGACTATTTCAGGATTGCCTTGGTAGTGGATTGCCAGGCCCTTCTCCCATTTTTGTGGTGCTGGGAATTGAACTCAGGACCTCAGAGACTAAAGCACAGTATTCTACCAACTGAGCTAAATCCCAGCCCAAAGATATATGCATCATAAAGATTGAGATGGAGCCTGGGTTTTGGGTAGAATAATATTCTAAAGGTCAGGAACTGTGCTATTATTTTCCTGTTGATCATAGGTGAGGTATCATCAATGAGCTCAATACCAATAAAAGGAATAGGGCGAGCTCAATTCCAATAAAAGGAATAGGGTGATTGGTCAGCTACAGGTATGGAATGAAAGGCAGTGTGGCCATGGACTACTCTCTCTACAAGACCACTTAATGAAGAGGTCTTTTACCTCCTGCTTGCCATAGCATCCTTCAGCTGTTTGAAAAAGCCAAGGGGTTTATTCTTAGAATAATTGCTTAATGAATGTAAAGGTATACAGAATTCAGACCTCACTCCTGGGAAGATGGAGTACATGTGTTTGTCCTTCTTCTTCCCCCAAGTTCAACTGAACCCTTGTATATTATAAGTAAAAAACCATAAGGAGATTATGAAGGTTGGACAGAAGAGGACAGATTTATTATGTCCCTGAGGCCAAAGGACTGACATAGTAGTAAGTTCTTGGGTTTCCTTTTTGTCTCATATACCCCAAACTCATAGGTGAAGAAGTCTTCAACCTGAAAATGCCAACATGAACAGAGGAAAACCAACAACAAAGCAAGTCTCTACACAAGGTTGTTCTCTCCAGCCAAGGGACTAGGAAAGGGGCAGCCTATAAAACAGAAAACTTTCAGATAATATCTGCTCTTTCTGGGTGAATACCACAGAAAAAGATCGTGGCCCAACCCCAACCCTGGCCAGCAAAGGCTAAAGAGAGTGGGATGCCTAAACTGCCTCTCTGACAAGTCCATAATGAGGTGCCCCCACTTACCCTATTGGGACAGTGTCAGAGAAGGCTAGGTAGGGAGCCTGGGTGTCCACCTGATCCTGGTGGTAACAAGGCCTCTCTGCCTCTCCTCAATAGTGTTGTGTTGTAAGAGGCCTAGTGGAGAGTCAAGACTCTCTTTAATCCAATGATAACATGACAAACTACTGATGTAGCAGTGGAGGCAATGAGGGAGAAGAGTACAGAGGCCCTGCTAGCCTCTCAAGTAGTATTAGAGTTTGAACAGACAGTAAAACCCTGTAGTCACATGGAGCCCATTCTTCTTCAGTGTCAGTGAGGGCTCAGAGGGGGAACCCAGATTGCTACCATCCAGCAGGAATGAGCCTCTCCTCTTGCTTCAGTGATGGAGCAGTGTCTGAAGAAGCCAGCTAAAACAGGTTTAGTAAGATCCAGTATATCTGAAATATATATGTTTTGTTTACTCTTCATACAAAGAATCAGGAAAATATTAACTGGAATTCCAAAAGATAGTCAGCATACACCCCACACTAAGATGGTTGTTGTTGTTCTTAGGTGCCATTGAGTTCGTGTTCAACTCATAATGACCCTATGTACAACAGATGAAACACTATTATTAATGCTTCTCTGCTATTCATAGGGTTTTCAATGACTTATTGTTCTTTGGGAGTGGGTTTCTGGGTCCTTCTCCCAAGCCTACAGCACCTGGTATTCCCAGGTGGTCCCTCATTCAAGTACTAACCAGGCCCAAGTCTGCTTAGCTTCTGAGGTCTGAAAAGATCCACACCACAGTAGTATGGTTACAGAGAAGAGGACAGAGGCATTCAATTATCTGAGGAAAACTTTAAAGTATCCATTGGAAAATGAGCAGTTATAAATACACTAAAAACAAATACAGTCTCACCATAGAAATATAGGTTTTAACAAGGAAAAAGATGGCATAAAGCAGAACTAAATAGAAATTTTAGAATGGAAAATTATAACAATGAGAGTAAAAGTCTTTGATGGGTAGGTTAAACATCAGAAAGGAGGGGAATAGATAAAAGAATCAATGAACTCTAAGCTAGTATGGTAAAAATAACTTCATTTGGGCAAGAGAGAATGACAAAACAAACGATCAAAACAAAAACAAGAACACACAACATAAAATCCAGGAACCTGAGGGTCTGGATCTGAAATTTATGTCATTGGCATTTCAAAATAAGACCAAAGAGTGAAGACATAGTAACTAAACACTTCTCAAATCTGGCAAAGGAAATGAGCCTAAAAATTACAAAAGCTTTCCTTTGAGTAAGTTCATTGGTGGAGTGTTTGCCTAGCTTGTGCGAGAACCTAAGTTCAATCACAGCACCCAGAAGGGGAGAAATCTAATGTGAACTCTAAATAGATGTATCCAAAGAAATTCATTTGTAGGGACATTGTATTCAAAATTCGGAAAATTAAGGAAACTAAAGAAAAAAATGTCTTAAACAGTGAGAGAGAAATGGCACCTTACCTATAGGTGAAAACTAATTAGAATGTCAGTAGTTTTTCATGAGAACCCATCCAGGCCAATTAGAAGTTGCTGAGAGAGGGGAATTCAGTATCTAGTGAATCTATAGTTCAGGAGTGAAGAGAAATCCAAGGTATTCCAGATAAAGGAAAACTACAATAAATGAAGTAATGCAAATTAAATTTTACTAAAGAAAAAGAAAAAACTATTTTTAAAGGAATTTTGGGAAATCAGGAAGAAAAATCAATAATATAAAGAATAAAAATGTGAGTGATTGTAATCATTTTCTCTTCTTGAGTTTCCAAAATTATATTTGATGGTTGAAGCATATATAACACTGTCTAATGTGGTTCTAAATACATGCAGGGGAAATATTTAAAATAGCTATATTATAAATGGGCAGGTAAATGAACATATAGGAAGTGAGATTTCTACACTTCACTCTAACTGATAAAATGTAAATAATAATAGACTGTGATTATTTAGAGACACTGAACAACTAATAAGAAGGTATACAAGGAAATATACTTGGTGACACCAGAGATAGCAATGAAATTCTAAAAAATCATCGAAATAACCATAGGAAAGGAACAGCAACAAAAAAGGGAGAACTAAGTGAATAAACAAATAGCATAAAACAAAAAAGTCACATTTAATACCTAATGTATGAGTAATTACTTTGAATGGCCTAAATATACAAATTAAAGGAAATTGACAAGCCAGGCACAGTGGTGCACACTTGTAATCACAGGGACTCTAGAGATTGAGACAGGAGGATCACAGATTGGAGACACAGGCAGCCTGTGCAACTTAGTGAGACCCCATCTGAAAATAATAAATAAAAGAAAGAGCTGGGAGTACAGCTCAGTGGTAGACCTTTTGCCTGGCATGGGCAGTGCCTTAGGTTCAACTTTTCAGTAATGCCAAAAAAGAAAAGAAAAATCAGAAAGAAAAAAATAATTGACAGAGTAGACTAAAAAATATGAACCATATATGTTGTTAGGTGCAATTGATTTGGACTCAGCAAACCTCAGAGAGTTTTCAGTGGCTGATGCTTTCAAGATTACTTTGGAGTGGACTGCCGTGTCCTTTTCCTGTTTTTGCAGTGCTGATGATCAAACCTGGGTCCTCAAAGAGTGCAGAGCAGCATTCTACCAACTGAGCTATACCCCATCCTGAACTATGTATATGCTATCTAAAATAAGTACACTTCAGGTATAATGTATAAACAAGTTGGAAGTCAAAAGATGGAAAATTTAAAACAGGCAAAATTTTAAAAAATCAAAAGAAAGCACAAGTGTCTATATTGAAACCGAATAAATTTAAGAGCCAGAAAAATTATCAAAGACAAAGAGGGACATTTTATGACAATAAAAGAGCTAGTCCACAAGGAGACACAGCAATCATAAACATGTATGCATCACACCACAAGCCTGCAAAATAAAATCTAGCAAAACTGATGACTATAAACATACAAAAACTAAGAGACAAACTGTGAATACCAGAAATGGATCAGATGCCATAGATATCAAAAATGTGATAAGTAAATACCATCAAATAATAAGTAAATACTTTCAAATGTTAAGTATGGTATCATCAACTTTCCAAACAAATTTGACCTCTTTTGCTCAAAAAGTACAAACAACAATTTGCCCAATATAAAGCAGAAAAATTGATAATCCTGTTATTGTTAGGTGACATCAGGTCAGGTCTGATTCATAGCAACCCTATGTACAACAGAACAAAATACTCCCTGACACTGTGCCATGCCTGGCACTATTGTCAGTACTTCTCTGTTATTCTTCGGGTTTTCAATGGCAGAATTTTCTGGGAGTGGATTGCCAGTTCCTTCTCCCTAACCTGCAGCACCTGGTATTCCCAGACTGTTTGGGACTAACCAGGCTGATCCTACTTAACTTCCAAGATCAGGTGGGATCAGATGCCAGGGTGCTATGGCTGCAGAATTGGTAATCCTACATCTATTAAATTTTAATTTGTAATTTAACAACTCGAAATAAGTCTCCAAGATAAGATGGTTTTATGAGATGATTCTTCAAATGTTGAAAGAAAAATTAATATCAATTCTAAAAAATCTGTTCCAAAAAATAGGAAGGATAGAGAACATGCCAATTCATTTTATGACACTCATATTTCATGGATATTAAAACTAGACAAAAGCAGTACAAACACAAAAACCACAGAAAAATGCCTCATAAATATAAATGCAAATCTCTTGACAATATAATAGAAATAGAATTTACTAATATTAAAAAAGATTTAAACACCATGACTAAGTGGAATTTATTTTAGTGATACAAGACTGGTTCAGTATTTGAAAACTAATCAACATAATCTACCATACTAATAAGCTAAAAATAAATTTACATGACCTGATTAATTACTGAAGAAAAAATCTTCTGAAAAAACTCCGTACCCATTCATGAGAACAATCCTTATATAATCAGAAATGGAAGTGAACTTCCTTAACTTGATAAAAAGCACTATAGAAACCTTAAAGCTGACATTGTACTTATCACCAAAAGCAGAATGCTTTACAGTAATGTTGACAGTGTGGCAAGGATGTCTGCACTTTTGTTCCCAGTAACATAGAGCACTTAATTCTCCTTTAAAAAAAATTATTGATCCTTTGCCATACAAAACTTATTCAAATGACATTCATTTGAATAAGTAAAATCATAGCTAGGGAACAAGTCAACCTGTAACAAATCTATTTGCAAACTCCATTGGAAAAGTTTTTTATTTTTTACATCATCTTACATATTTTCTTTTTTTTTTTCCTTTCTTTACTATATCCAAAAAACCCCTTGTGATACTCCAGTACATATTTCAAACATAACTATAAAAAAATCTAAAGTTCATGAAAAACAAAGTTAGATAGAAACCATTTCCCTATGCTATCTCTTTGATGAAGATGTCTGCTCTTAATAGTCTTATTGAACATTCTAGCTACGTGTTGGATGGAATTAGAGAAAATTATTTTAAGTGAACGAACACGAGCTCAGAAAGAGAAACAACACATGTTCTCACTCATATGAGGGAGCTGATTCAAAATTACAAGAAGGAAAAAATCCTACTCAAAGGTCAGATAATAATAAAAGGGGGGGAGGGAAGATAAGAGTGATGTCAATATAAATGGACTAGAAATCGCATGTAATTGTTCTAACAAGATAGAAACAAAGACCACTACAGAAAAAGTTTCTATCTTAAA
>VMDO01018399.1:0-42287 GCA_007922755.1 Pedetes capensis
CCTTGCCCCGCCCCGCCCTCGCCTTGCCCCTGTCTCTGGAGGGTCTCTGGGCGGCCTCTTCATCTCCCTGCCTGTGCTCTTGCAGTGGCCATCAAGACCATGAACAAGGTTGCCAGTCACATCAATGAGATGCAGAAAATCCACGAAGAATTTGGGGCCGTATTTGACCAGCTGATTGCCGAGCAGACTGGTGAGAAGAAAGAGGTAAGAAGTCCTTTTTTGGAGGGCATCTGCCAGGAAAAAGCTGGCTTGGTGTCAGCTATTTCTTTCTCTCTTTTCTCCTTCCTCTCTCTCTCTCTGCCCTCCCCCCCGTCCTCTCTCTCTTTCCTGTCTTCTCTCTCCCTCCTGTCCTTTCTCTCTCTCTTCTCTTTCTTTCTCTTTTCTCTTCATCTTTTCTCCCTCTTCTCTCTGTTTTCTCTCTCTCTCTCTCTCTCTCTCTGTTTTTGCAGTACTGGGGGTTGAACACAGGGCTGTGAACATACTGGGCAGGTGCTCTACCACTGAGCTGCACATTTTTTTAATTTTGAGGCAGGGTCTCGCTGAGTTACACCGGCTGCCTCTGGCTTTGAACTCGGGATCCTCCTGCTTCAGCCTCCTGAGTAGCTGGGATTGTAGGCATGCATCACTGCACCTGCTCTATTTGTCTTTTAACAATGTATTATTTGCAAGTATAATAGGTATGTTATTGTTTTTATTGGTAGAACTTCTGTCCTTTAGCAAGGCTACAATGTGAATTTTCATCTTCAACTGTTTCTTAATATAGGAAACGTATTTGTGATGTTCAGCTCTTTGTCTTTCCGATCTTTGGCTTTATTCTGCGCTGAGGTGAAAGTGAACTTCTGTTACCACAATTTAGTCTGCTTCTAGGAATGCTATTAAAGTCTGAGGCTCTGTCCTCAGAGATTAGAATAATACCTGGCATATAGTTAGTACTGCATAGACATTTGTTGAATGAGTGCAATTTTCCAATGATTCTGAATCTTTTTCTTTCAGTCTACCTAAAAACCTACTCAGAATACACAAAGACAGATACACCTGGGAAAGCCTTGTTGTTAATTGCTGTTGAGAAAGGCTTAGAGTGAACTAAAAGTTGTGCCTGAGTCGTGGAAAGGGGCTTGCATGAATAAAGTGGTTGTGATATGTATTGATATTCATCAATGTCTGTACACCCAGATAATCAATTGGAATATTATATTCAGTTTTCCTTTCCAACATAAAAATTTGGAAAGGAAAAAAGCTTGGAGGGAACCATGAAATAATACACTTCTACCATGGGGCTGGGATTTAGCTCAGTTGGTCGAGTGCTACTCTATTCTCTCTGAAGCCCTGGGTTCAATCCCCAGCACTGCAAAAATGGGAAAAGGATCTGGCAGCCCAGTCCTGAAACAATGCCGAAACAAGAGCCACTGAAAACCCTATGAGTAGCAAAGAAGCACTGACATAGTGCTAGGCGTGGCACAATGTTGTTGAGTAGTGTTTTGTTCTGTTGTACATAGGGTTGCTATGAGTTCGACCCAACTCAACAGCACCTAACAACAACAACTATGACTAGGAGGGATAAAGGCAAAAAGGGGAAAAGTTTGGTTGTTTAGCCTGAAGAAGACACCTTACCCTAGAGCTATATAAAGAGTGATTATTCAGGTATATTTTAATAACCTCAGTGAAACAGAACAAGTTTTCAGACAGTTAAAAGGTAATATTCAGAAAGAAGTAAAATTATGATCTCTCATGGACTGCTAAAAGAACCAACAGATCTGTCCTAGAAGTGCAATCAGAGTGTTCCTTGGAAGCAAGGATGGCTAGACTGCATCTTACATATTTCTGGACGCGTAGTCAGGAGGCACTAATCCCTGGAGAGGGACATCATGTTTGGGAGGATGGCAGGTCAACTTAAAGAAGGAAGATCCTCAACTAGACGGATTGACACAGTGTCTGCAACAATGGGCTTAAACATATAAAGGATCATGTGCCTGGCACAGAATCAGGGAGTGTTTTGTTCTGTTGTACGTAGGGTTGCTATGAGTCAGACCCAACTCTATGGCATCTAACAACAACAGCAACAATAGAGATATAAAAATGAACATATTAAGAAATTTCTACTTCCTGGGCATGGTGGCGCATGCCTGTAATCCCAGTGACTCAGGAGGCAGAGGCAGGAGGATTGCAAGTTCAAGACCAGAGGCAGTCTGCGTAATTTAGCGAGACCCTGTCTCAAAAAGTTAAAAAAAATGGGCTGAGGGTGCAGCTCAGTGGTCCAGCACTTGCAAAGCATGCAAGTGCGAGGCCCTGGGTTCAACCCCCAGTAACACACACAAAAAAAAAAAGAAAAGAAAAGAAAAAGAGGAATTTCTTTTCCTCTTAAGATTTGAGGAATTCAGGCAGGTGCTGAGAGAGTTCATGAAAAAGTCAAAAGTGCACAAGTATGTGTACACTTTGTAAAGAGACTAAAGTAAATGGAGACAAAGTGGGTTTGTCACTGTGGGAAGAAATCAGTTAGGGCATTTCTAGATTGGACAGAATTTGCCTATCAATTACTAATACCTTACAAAGAGTTGCAGAGGCATCAATGACTGTGCAAGGTTAGAATCTGACAGCCAGGGAAGATAATGCTGTAGAGGATGTGTAGCTTTCAACTGAAATGCAAATTGTTTTCTTTAACATCATGAGCAGAACATGAGAATGTTCGCATACCTTGCAGATAATTTAATCTAACAGAATGTAGAAAACATGGGTGCTGCTACTCTGCAATTAGTTTGCCCTGTTTTTTTTTTTTTTTTTTTTTTTTTTTTTTTTTTTTTTTTTTTTTTTTTTTTTTTGTGTGTGTGGTACAGGGGCTTGAATCCAGCGACTCACACTTGCATGCTCTGCAAGTGCTGGACCACTGAGCTGTACCCCCAGCCCATTTTTTTACTTTTTGAGACATGATCTCACTACGTTACACAGACTGCCTCTGGTCTCGAATTTGCGATCCTCCTGCCTCCGCCTCTCAAGCCACTGGGATTACAGGTGTGTGCCACCGTGCCCAGCAGTTTGCCCTTTCTTATAAAATGTTTATAATAACAAAAGGACAAGAAGAAAACTGTACAGTCTCAAAATACACAATTTACTGCTTTGAGCTGGGCATGGTGGTGCATGCTTATAATCCCAGCATTTGGGAGGCTGAGGTAGGAGGATCATGAGTTAGAGGCAAACCTAAGATGAACAAACAAACAAAACCAAGACAAACAAACAAACAAAAAATCCAACTTACCACTACTTGGTGTTTATTTTTATTAAAAAAAATTCATATGTATGCTCAAATAGTTATGTTTCTCAAGTAATTTTACACTTTGTTTTTATATCAAACACATAATTTTCATGTTGTTTTAAATTTTTGCGTAATTTATTGTGTGGCCAAACTTCCAGTTACTTAATTCCTTTTGTTAAGCAATCTGCTTGACTTCATTTATTGACCATTATGAATAATATTGCAAACATTTTTTATCATAAAACTTTTTCCTCTCTTTTTTTTTTTCCCATTCTGACAGAAGTAGATTTTATTGGGTCATGGAAATGAACATTTTCATTATATTTTGTTATATTTTTTATTATGTGACTAATCTCTGGATTTTAATGACATTAGAAGCAAATTATCTTGTGGCTAAAGGGTAGGTGATATAGATACTGGATTGCAGAGAATGTAGAGGGAAAAAGATGAATATAATTCAAAGTCAGAGACTATAAAAAAAAAACATGGCTTGAAACTGAAAGTCCTATGAAATGAAATTCGGACAATCAAGTAAGAAATCTTTCCAGCACAGAACAAAGAGATACAGTGCTATATAAAGGATTTCCTCTTGAACTGAGTTTATAAATAGAAATGTGCAAAAGATGGAAGGAGGCAAGCCTGACTAGATGCCAGGACTGAAGAGCAGGGAAATCATGTTGGTGTCTGAAGATGTAAAGCCCAGAAAAATGAAGGCTTGCAAAAGATGTAGAGGAAAGCAAGAGAAGACTATTTATTTTGGCAAGATAAAATGAACAAGCATGAAACAGATGCCCAGTGGGCGATGATTGCTGTTGTTAGGTGCCGTCAAGTTGGTATCTGACTCATAACAACCCTAGGTACAACAGGGGAAATACTTTTGTCAGTGCTTCTCTGCTGTTCGTAGGGTTTTCAATGGCTGATTGCTTTTTGGGAGCGGGTTGCCAGGTCCTTCTCCCAACACTACAGCAGCTGGTGTTCCCAGGCAGTCTCCTATCCAAGTACTAACCAGGCCCGACCCTGCTTAGCTTCCAAGATCTGAAGGGATCGGATGCGACAGGGCTACAGCTGCAGGTGGGCGATGATTACTCTAAGGTAATTGGTACTGAAGAAGCACAACGAAAGGTGCATTTGAGCCCAGCACCGTGGCTCATGCCTGTAACCCCAGCAACCTGGGAAGCTGAGGCAAGAGGATCACCAGTTTGAGGCAGAGGCAACCTGTGTAACTTAGCAAGACCTTGTCTCAAAATAAAAAAAATAAAACATGGGCTGTGGGTGAAGCTCAGTGGTAGAGTGCTTGTAAAGTATGTGCAAGGTCCTGGGTTCAATCCCCAACTACTGCAAAAATAAAAATAAAAAATAAATAAAAAATAAAGTCACATTCAACCTCCTTTTTCCTCTATCAAGGAAAACACTCTACAGACTAGAAAGGATGCAATGGCCTTGATTCCCCAAGAATACAACTGTAAGGAAAATGAGTCCTTGGGGAATAGTATGGTCGATGCCAGGTTCATTGACCGGTGTGCACACCACCTCCAGGAGTGCATGAGCAACATAGAGATTTGTTGTTGTTAGGTGCCATCAAGTTGGTATCCACCTCATAGCAACCTTATATACAATGGGCGAAACACTATTGTTACTGCTTCTCTGCTATTCATAGGGTTTTCAATGGCAGATTCTTTTTTGGGAATGGGTTGCTGGGTCCTTCCCCCAAGCCTACAGCACCTGGTGTTCCCAGGCGGTCTCCCATCCAAGTACTAACCAGGCCTGACCCTGCTTAGCTTCTGAGATTTGATGAGATCGGGTGCCACAGTAGTATGGGTGCAGGCTACGTAGAGATTTAGGCAGATAATTGTGGAGACACACAAATTATATTCTCATTCTGAGGTGATTCCTGATCCTTGTCCTTTAATGACAGCATCCAATAAAACCCTAGAATGGATTTATGAACAATTTGTTAGCAGCTAGGAAGAGGAACTTTCATTAGTATCTGCTGGTAACAGCAGGTTTATATTGAAATGTGAAGTTCTAGGGGCACAAAGTACCTGACTCTTTTCTTCAGCCAACTTTCTTGGAGCATCTCTGAAGGCAAAATACGTTCACAGAAAACAGAGCTGGCAAAGAAATACTTTATGATGAAGCTGGTTCTTTAATCATCTCCTTGCCCTGCATTATACTCTGGGGTATTGGACTGACCCCCTAAAGCATCCCTGTTGCCTAGATAGGAGGAAGAAAAAGCCAAGAGCTCATTTCCCTTAGAGGAACATCTGATCCAGTGGAACATTCCAGTCTTGGTTAAGCTAGAGGTTTGGGAAGAAGACTCAGAAGGAGCCAGAGGCAGCCCAAGGGGGCACACTGAGCCGCCCTGACCCTTTAGACTTAGAATATGGAAACTTGTCAAGAAAGAAATCAGGGCTGGGAGCCGTAGCGCACACCTGTAATCCCAGCGGCTCGGGAGGCAGAGGCAGGAGGATTGCAAGTTCGAGACCAGAGGCAGTTTGTATAATTTAGCAAGACCCTGTCTCAAAAAGTAAAAAAAAAAAAATGGGCTGGGGGCTGCTGCTCAGTGGCCCAGCACTTGCAGAGCATGCAAGCCTAAGGCCCTGGGTTCAACCCCTAGTATCAAAAAAAAAAAAAAAAAAAAAAAAAAATCAGGTACATAGGGGCAGAATCAGCCAATTTTCTCCTATTTAACAACCACAATCTTGGTGCATGTCAAATGCTAGAGCTCCGATATGCTGTATTTTTCCCCTAGGATCCAGGCTATCGCAGCAGTGGCTTTCTTAGGCAGATCCTTTCGTGGCTGGATGTAGAAGTTCAAGAGGGCTGCTAGAAATGTGTTAGGCCAAGTCCACGGCCCAGGTCTTAGGGCCATGCCCCAAATCCTATGGGCAGGGAGGTATGGTTCGCCTAGGCTAGTGAGAGGTACTTGAAAATCACATGGCAGAAGGTTCAGATATACATGATTGTTTTGAAGGAAGTAGTTTGGACAGTCTATCACAGAGACCTTTAAAGACAAATCACCTAACACTGTGGCGCAGTATGTTATTGTTGTTGTTAGGTGCCATCAAGTCGTGTCCGACTCATAGCCACCCTCACAGGGTTTTCAATGGCTAATTGTTTTGGGATTGCCTTGGGAGTGGATTGCCATATCCTTCTCCCTTTTTGCGGTGCTGGAAATCGAACCTGGGACCTCAGAGACCGCAGAGCGGCACTCTACCAACTGAGCTAAATTTCAGCCCGTGGCTCAGTATAGAGCTTGATAATTTGATTTATGTGTATAACTCCTCTTCTTTTGGGGGGATTAGGGAATAGGTGGTAGAGACTATATAATACCCCTGGGTGATAATGTCCTAGGGGTTTGGATGACTTGTTACTAAATGTCTATAAGCAAATAGGGGCTGGGATTTAGCTCAGTTGGTATAGCGCTGCTCTGCAGTCTCTGAGGTTCTGAGTTTGATTCCCAGCACCAGAAAAACGGAAGAAGGATGTGGCAATCCACTCTCAATGCAATCCCAAAACAATTAGCCATTGAAAACCCTATAAGGGTAGCTATATGTTGGACACGACTTGATGGCACCTGATAACAACAACAATAAGCAAATAATATCTGCTTAAATTTTTTAACCCTTCATTATACTAACAACCATGTGTTTCAGCAATGATTGCAGTAATTATTGTAACCCTGATTCTGTACCGATGAAGCCCCATTTCCAATTTCCAGCACTGCAGCCTGGTTCAGTGGCTTGAGAAGGGGAAGTGGAGATGTACTGTGTTTGGTGGAGGGCTGCCAGGTTGCTGCTGTGTGTAGAAACACAGTGAGGTCATATATAGGCGGTGAGAGTGAAAGCCATTTATCTTTAAGAAGCTCAACTTCATGTTTTCAAGTGTTTGGAATGTTGCCTTGAGGCAGAGGAAATTGGGTTTCATGTTTGTGGACTCAGAATAGAAGTGAGAACCCAGTGGGTAGGTGTGTCAGGGAGGTATATTTTAAGAACACCTTCTTAGGGATTTGTATAATTTACAAATGGGATGGATTGTAGGCTATCATTGTCACGGAGTCTTGTCCTCTGACGTTTACACAGAGATCAGGGTAAGAGACAAGCTGATCTTTCATCCTGTGCTTATGCTACTGAGACCGTCCCCATAGTGAGTGGGGGCTGGGCTTCTGATGGGTTTGGAAGTGGGTCACTCACTCCAGTGAGAAAAGTTGTACCTGACTACAGCGGTACATATATCCATGGAGATATGTTCAAGACGCCCAGTGAGTGCCTAAAACGTGGATAGTACTGAACCTTTTATGTTGTTGTTGTTGTTAGGTGCTGTCGAGTCGGTATCCGACTCATAGCAACCCTCATCGGGTTTTCAATGGCTGACTGTTTCGGGATTGCCTTGGAAATGGATTGCCAGGCCCTTCTCCCATTTTTGCAGTGCTGGGAATTGAAATTAGGACTTCAGATACTGCAGCGCAGCGCTCTACCAACTGAGATAATTCCCAGCCTTATATATACTATATATACAATGGTTTTTCCTCTACTTACACACCCAGATTGAGTACCTTTTCCACCTTAATGAAGCACCTATCCCACAAAGTGACATGATTTTTGTATTTTGAAGTGTGACAGCAAAACCTGAACACATATCTGTTTCCTTCTTTGTAATTTCAGGTATAGATTTATTCATACCGTAAACTTTAACCTCAGCAGATGATTTGTTTTTCTTAAATAAGTTGAGAACTTTCATCTTTTCAACTTAAAAGCAGCACTTCGGGGTTCTTTTTGGATATCCTAATTGCTAGCATCACTACTCTTGCGCTTTGGAGCCATTATTAAGTAAAACAAGGGTCACTTTGACGGGGTACCATAACAGTTGATTTGATATCCAAGATGGCTACTAAGTGACTAACATGAACATAGCATATACAAGGTAGATACTCTGGACAAACGGATAATTCATGTCCCAGGTAGAATGAAGTAGAATGGCCCGAGATTTCATCACATTACTCAGAACAGTGCACAGTTTAAAATGTATTAGTGGTTTATTCCTGTAATTTCTCATTTAACATTTTCAGACCTTGGTTGACCATTGGTAACTAAAATCACAAATAAGGTAAAACTACTGTAATGTCAGGTGTAAACACTGGACTATCATTGACCTCTTGGTTTATCATGTCTGGATGCATGTACAACCAGAATCACTTGTCTGTCATACAGTGGACAGGGGTGGGGCTACACCTTGACCGCATGGTCTCTGAAGATTTCAGTATGCATGCTGCACATAAATCTTCCACCTTCTCATTTGGCTTTTCCTTCTCTAAAGTGAAACAAAATTTTCTTTAAACTAATTGGAAGCAGGAGAAATAATTTGGTTCCACTGCTTCCTGGAGGATCAAACTCTCTGGTAGAAGTATCTGAGTTTCTTAGGGTAGATCTTTATCATTGACAGTCATTAGTACTTCCTTGGGAAACTGTCTCTATTTGAACATAAAATGACTCTAATTCTGTAGATCAAAACTAACTTGGAAAATGTGAATTTCAGAGCCATGGTTTATACCTTTGAGTCACCTTATTTAAATTCTGGTAGACAAACATGGAATAAAGAAAAAAGATGAACATAATTTTTTTAATGTAACCTGTGTGTTTCTTTGGGCTGGGATTTAGCTCAGTTGGTAGAGCGCTGCACTGCAGTCTCTGAGGTCCCGAGTTCAATTCCCAGCACCACAAAAATGGGAGAAGGACCTGGTAATCCACTCCCAAGTCAATCCCGAAACAGTCAGCCATTGAAAACCCTATGAGGGTCACTATGAGTCCGACAGGACTTGAGGGCACCTAACAACAGCAATGTGTTTCTTTGGTAATCTAGAGGATTCATATTTAAATTTGGATATTTCATATAAATTAAAGGAATTTTTTTCCATTAATATTTCATTACATTATTTCAGACTAAACATGGCCAAATATAATGATACTAGTGTTTGGCATTAGAAGAGTAAGCTAGATACTATATCTATAGCCTTTGCTTCCCATGGAGATGGTGTTTATTGAGACACTGACAAAAGTATTTGAAAAATGTGATCTGTCATTTTCTGTGCTATTTCTTTTTAAATTATTTCATTTATATTGACAAGTAGAAATTGTACTGAATGTTCCTTTACTTGTAATGGGATTATGTCCTGACTAAACCATCTTAAATGGGAAATGTCTAAGTTGAAAATTTATTAGATTCCCCACTATACCCATCATAACGTTGAAAATATTGACTCAAGTCATGGAAAATTAGAGTCTATCTATTTATAGTATACAACATGATGTTTTGATATACGTATGTATTCTGGAATCGTCAAATTAAGGTATTTAACTTATACATTACCTCACATACTTTAGCGAATGTTTTTAAGAACAGTATTTTCAGGAAATAAAATTGATATCAGTCTGCCCTATTTTAAAATTTAAAACTCTGTGATGACCTGAGGATGGGTCAGACCACCTAGTAAGTTTTGCCACATTTCTGATTTGCAGGTTGCAGATCTGAGCATGGGGGACCTGCTTTTACACACCACGGTCATCTGGTTAAACCCACCGGCCTCTCTGGGAAAGTGGAAAAAGGAGCCAGAATTGGCAGCCTTTGGTATGTATGAGAAGGGAGTTTGAGGAAAGAGAGACAGCTGGCTTGTTTTTTCAAAACAAGGATTTTGTTTTTCTAGGACACGATCTATTACAATAGGGCTAATTACAGTTTGCTGAATTGGTCTTCTTCCTTTGGGCACCACTGTTTCACAAATACTAAATTAAATCTTCTTGTTAAATATGTATAAGATAAGCGCCGGGCGCAGTGGCGCACGCCTATAATCCCAGCAGCTTGGGAGGAGGAGACAAGAGGATCGCAAGTTTGAGACCAGAGGGAGTCTGCATAATTTAGTGAGACCCTATCTCAAAAAGTAAAAAAATGGGCTGAGAGTGCAGCTCAGTTGTCCAGCACTTGCAGAGCATGCAAGCGCAAGGCCCTGGGTTCAACCCGCAGTACCGCAAAAAAAAAAAAAAAAAAAGTATAAGATACTGACCACTCCCCTATATGAGTGCATGGACATGGCTGTGCCCAAGTCTATCCCAGGTATACACTGGCAGGAAAATCAATCTTTTTAAAAATGTTTTATTTTGGCTGCTCATCTGAGTATCTTTTTCAGAATAACGAGTTAACAATAAGCCAAGGGAAACTAAAATGAAAAATCAAGAGAAAATCGTCTCTGTTTCTGAGAGCTTAAATCCTGGATTTTTTAATTTCTTTCCTGACTCTGCATCGCTGTATATAATGCCAGGATTTTAGAGGTTGGTGCTCAGCTGAACTGTGCTTGCAACTCTGGGTGCCTTGATCGGTATTCGGGATGCCTCAATAACATTATTATTAGTCCTAGTGAAAATAGATACTTGCGTAAGTGAATCTTTTTTTAAATAATAAGCTACTTCAGGTGGGTGTGATTAGAGATCTTTTGCAATTATATTGTATTCATATGCTTTTTAAGGGAGAAAACCTGTGAGTTACTGTACTGGAAGGTATGCGTAATTCAGGAAATGTGGCTGGTAGTTTGCACTGTAGGTACGTTGTTGTTGTTAGGTGCCGGCGAGTCGGTATCCAACTCATAGCGACCCTCATAGGGTTTTCAATGGCTGACTGTTTCAGGATTGCCTTGGGAGTGGATTGCCAGGTCCTGCTCCCATTTTCTGGTGCTGGGAATTGAACTTAGGACCCCAGAGACTATAGTGCAGCACTCTACCAACTGAGCTAAATCCCAGCCCCACAGTGTAGGTACAGCTGTAGCATATTGCAGGGTTTTTCCTGAGCATAGAACTATCAGCACTACATGCTTTTGTTTTATGTTATGTTTTTTCCTAGCCTCCACTAGAAGATTCAGAAGTAGGAAATCTACCATTCACCATTCTCTTACTTGTTGTTTTTCTGGACTTAG
Organism: Pedetes capensis; assembly: GCA_007922755.1. Lineage (NCBI taxonomy): Eukaryota > Metazoa > Chordata > Mammalia > Rodentia > Pedetidae > Pedetes > Pedetes capensis. The sequence goes on from VMDO01018399.1 coordinate 11,208, forward strand.
GGGAGGAGGAGGTTACTTACTGCTTCTTTGACTGAACTCTTTCTTCTCCTCCATGATGTGAGGAAAGTACTCCCAAATGGAACATCCTAGTGATATTAAAATCAGAGCATCTAATATAAGGATTTATTGGCCTGCCTACCTAGATCCACTGAGCCTGTATTGAGAAATTAGTGATGTTGCTAAAATTTCCAAAGAGCCACTGTAGTTGTTGATGGCATTTCATGAAGAATAACAAAAGAGGACGTCAGTGTGCTGAAGAAATGTGACTAACTGGGGCATGCCAGGGAGCATCCGGGTATTTTAACCAGGGGTTAGTTTTTGATGAGGGTGGATGTTTTTGGAGGGCAATAGAACTTTCTTTCTTCTCAACATCCCCACTGTGTTTCTCAGATCATGATTTCTTCCTGGAGAGGGCCAGGCTCTCTCTGATGCCTCTAACTGTCATTTTTGGGACACAGGACACTGAAGTCAATGACCCAAACCATCTGCTGGTATCACGTGACAGGTTGCAGGTTAGCGATTCTACAGTTCAGCATTGGGATATTTTATGACTTGTCCCCTGAGTTTTACAGATTTCATATAGTTAGAAGTGCACAGATGGTTTTAGAATAAGAAAATAACTGGAGTGGGAGAAAGGAGGGGCCAGCCGATGTTTTCCCGTCCAGAGACACAGTAAATTTTAAAGCCCAAAGCTGCCCTATGCTGTAGGATGGATGAGACGGTTGTGTTAGCCGCCTGTACCACACACCACACAGGTGCGGCAGGCAGGCCAGGGTTTGGTCTGAGGGCCCAGTTGCCAACTCATGGTATATATGATTCAGGAAAATGGCAGCTGTAGGTTTGGGGTTTGGGGTGCCACGTGTTCTACAGGCTCAGATAGGACTCTGCGTTTCCCTGTTCCCTGCCTCCTGGGTGGGAGAAGGGAGGGAGGTGTCAGCTAGCTGACTCTCAGGAAGGTGGGCCCAGGATGCCTGTCCCAGTTGTGATTGGATCCCACATACCCCAGCCCATTGCACCCCACTGATGTCAAACTCAAGAGGGGCCTTGGTTAATGGGTTAAAAACTGTGGAAGTGTGGAAGTCACCATGGTAAGAGGCCAGCCTACCCTATTCTGAATCTCCTCCAGAGTTAACAGTAAAGAGAAAGAAGAGGAGTGAAAATTGAGATGATGAATAAAGTCTGGCTGTAGTCACCATCATGAACATGTTTACATGTAAGTCATAAATCAGGTCATTACATGTGGCAGCTTTGATGGGGTGGCCGTGATTTCAAGTGGCAAGGCAGAATTAACTGAGCTGTGGAAACGTTTTGAAGTCGGGAAGAGTTCCTGTGAGGGAAGTAGGTTAATGACATCCACCAGGCAGCTTTGGGGTTAAAATGTGGTTGTCTTTTCCTTTCGCTTTAAACCTCTAATCTGAGGAAATGGGGCAGCTCTCTTCTGAAACTCACGTTGCCTTGCTACCACCCCAGCACCTCAGCTCAGAGGATGCCCAACGTGTACTGAATGTTAATGAGCATCACCTTAAAAGCATAAGATAAAAATAAAATAGCTTGTCTGAGCTTCTGCCTTGAAAGGCATTGTTGTTGTTGTTAGGTGCCATCGAGTTGGTGTCCTACTCATAGAGATCCTGTGTACTATAGATGAAACACTGTTGTCGTGCTTCTCTGCTATTCATAGGGTTTTCAGTGGTGGATTGATTTTTGGGAGTGGGTTGGCGGTCTCCCATCCAAGTACTAACCAGGCCTGACCCTGCTTAGCTTCCGAGATCTGACGGGACCCAACACCACAGTGGTATGGCTGCAGGTTGAAGGGTATCAGACATTCACTTTTTTAGTCCTAGAGAAGGTACATTAGGCTGGCCAGGATCACCAGGACTCCTGGGGATCAAAGCCAGGCCTAAAGGACAACACTGTGGAGTCCGTTTAGGGGTAGGTAGAAGTGCTCATAGCTCAGGTCTCTGCCAAGCTGAGACTCACACTCTGGCCCTCACATCGTCGTCCATTGTGGTTAAAGTTGAGGGAAATTGAGGCAGGCATATTAGCCTTCTCAGAGCTAATCCCACCTTTGGGCTGTGATCCCAATGACACGGAAGCTCTTTGGAGATGACGGTGACCAGTCCCCCATTCCTGGGGTGCAGCTCTCTCACTTTTGAAAGTCCCCAGCTATCCTGGCTGGGAGAAGGACATGGCAGTCCAATCCTGGAGGCAGTCCCGAAACAATTGGCCATTGAAAACTCTATGATGGTTGCTATGAGTCAGACATGACTCGACGGAACCTAACAACAACAAGCAATCCTGGCCACCATGATTTCCGAAGGCTTCATGGTGGGAACAAAGGGCCTCCTCAGGCTTCAGGTGTTGGGCATTGGTGTGGCTCCTGGGGTCAGTGTGGAGCCTTCTAATTTGTTCTCTGGGAATCTTTAGTTGCTGTGAGGGATGAAAGGCAGAAGTCTTGACCCATGGCTGGAGTTTGGTCCTTTGCATCTCAGGGCTTATGCCTGAAGGGGAAATTAGGAGGACCTTGCACACTGGGAAGACTGGACTGTCCTAATGCAGACGGGAAACCGGCTGGACACTTTGGGAAGGTCTCCATGGAGTCTGGTGCCTGTGGCCCATGCCTGAGAGTTCTCTAACCCTTTATTCTCTTTTAATTCTGGGTGTGGTCTACCAGGTTCTGCCTCTGCCAGCTGCTGCTGCCTGCCCTATTCCTCAGGGCCAGAGAATGAAGGGACAGAGAGACTACCCAGGGATGTTGGGGCAGCTGTGGCAAAATACCACAAGCTACATGGCTTCCAAATAATAGGGCTGGGATTTAGCTCAGTTGGTAGAGCACTGCGCTGTAGTCCCTGAGGTCCCGAGTTCAATTCCCAGCATTGCAAAAATGGGAGAAGGGCCTGGCAATCCACTCCCAAGGCAATCCTGAAACAGTCAGCCATTGAAAACCCTATGAGGGTCGCTATGAGTCGGATACCGACTCGATGGCACCTAACAACAACAAATTTCTCACAGTGGTGGAGGCCAGAGGTCCAAGGTCCGACTTTTCCATAGGTGATGCCTTCAAGCTACGTCTTTACATGACGGCAAATGCAAAGCACATCACCCAGGCCCCTTTTATAGTGGCCCATAGTCCAGTCATTACGGTGGGCCCCTTATGACCTAATCCCTTCCCAAAGGCCCCACCTCCTAAAACCAGCACATTGGGAATTAGTTTTAATGTATGAATTTGGAGGTGGGGCACAGATGCAGAGGCTGACAAAGAGTACCAGGGATAGGCAGGGGTCACCATTCAGTGCCATCTGGGTGCCAAGCCCACCTCTCCCTCCTAGAGAGTCCGAATCACTGCCTGTTAATTAACCGTGCTTAGCATTGCTCCAGGAATTCTCTAGAAGATGGTGCGTAACTCTGTCAGACCTTACCATCTCCTGAAGGAATTTAAGAATAAAACTACATACTCTACCCCGGTGCAGTGGTGCAGGCCTGTAATCCCACTGGCTCAGGAGGCAGAGGCAGGAGGATCACAAGTTCCAGACCAGAGGCAGTCTGCATAGTTAGCGAGACCTTGTCTCAAAAAAGTTTAAAAAAAAAAAAAGGGCTAGGGATGCAGCTCAGTGGTCCAGCACTTGCAAAGCATGCAATTGAGGCCCTGGGTTCAACCCCAAGTATAGCAAACGAAACAAAACAAAACAAAACAACAAAAAGACACTACTGCACTCCTAAGGAGCTTACACTGATTCAGTCTGTTTGGAGGAACTGGGATTGAAGTCTGCTTCATAAGCTAATTTTCATTTCTTCAGGTCAAAAACATGAATTGTATTTACTAAATTGGGAACACGTCTGTGTGCACGCACATGTGCGTGAGCAGGGCTACAAACCTGAAAAGTTGGGTTTAGGTTGGGGCACAGGTTTAATATATTAAAATTTAGAGAGTTCAGTTTCAGTTCAGGTTTAATATTTTATTTAATTAATTAATTGATGATTGATTGATTTTTGGTCTCACTGCTAGCTCAGGCTGGCCTAGAACTTGCTATGTATCCTTGAACGCATCTTGTTCCTCTTACAAGAGTCTTCCAAGTGCTGGGATTACGGGCAGGTACCACCATACCCAGACAGTTTCAAAATTTTAATCCTATGTATAGATAGAAGAATAAAATTATTTTCCATTTTTTTCAGTTTTTAAATAGCGAATGATAAAAACGAACACAAAAATCATTAAAAATGGAATCCAAACCCAATTGTTACGGGGCTTGGGTCCAGGAAAAAAAATTAAAATTAAAATTAAAATTAAAAAAAAAATATTTATATATATCTTTATATTATATATATTATATTATATATGTTTATATATAATATATATGAAATATTATATATGTGTGTGTATATGTATATGTTTATATATATGTTTATATATAATATATATTATATATGAAATATTATATATATGTGTATATATATATATATATATATATGGAATTTGAACTCAGGGCCTTGTGCTTTGCATGCTTTGCAAGTGCTGGACCACTAAGCTGCACCCTCAGCCCATTCTTTTTACTTTTTGAGACAAGGTCTCACTAAGTTATGCAGACTGCCTCTGGTCTTGAACTTGCGATCCTCCTGCCTCCGCCTCCCAAGCCGCTGGGATTATAGGCCTGCGCCGCCACACCCGGCTCAAGGAAAAAATTTTTCAAATACTGGAACCAGAACTGGTTCAGGGTTCAGGTGTGGGTTCAGTTTGAAGTCCTGCTGTCGACACATGGAATTGAAACCTATGCACAAGTATTGTTACATGTGTATACCACAAAAAAATTCTCGTACTGGATTCAGGTTCCAGTTTGAAGCCCTGAGGATAGGGGTTTGGCTTAATTTGCATAAATGCAAATCACCTTAAGCAACTGTGTTATTAATAAAGACATTTGTATTACTCCTTCAGCTACTTTAGTAGTTTTTTTTGAAACATGTATCTGCTGAAGTTTTAACTTTGGACTGATAGAGCTAAAATATATTTTGCCTGGATGTGTTTTATTTTGGTAGGGTCAGGGGAGGTGTTTCCATTTATTTAGCCTTTCTTTGTTTATTCTGGACATGGAAAATTTTTGTACCAGCAGGCTTTTGATTGTCACAGATGTGGTAAATGAACAGAAGGTGAGTGGGAGGCAGTTCCTGCGAGCCCCCCATCATCCTCTTCCTAACCGCAGTGTTGTTACCACAAGTTATCCAAGTTAGGGGGGGAGCCACATACACTTCATGCCTTAACTGCTTTTCTTTTCTTTTCCTTCCAGTCTTCAAAACCGCTGTGGTCCTTGTGTATAAAGATGGTTCCAAGCAGAAGAAAAAACTTGTAAGTCTTCTTATTTTACCCCGTAATTTGAAAATATCTCTTTGTCCATCTGTATAAGTCTACCCTTTTGTTGGCAAGAGCCTTTCTGTGATTTCTTCTCGTTTGTAAAGGATTCTAGAGGAGGTTACATGGCCATCCCACCTCCTTCCAGGAGGCTCATAGGTAGAGCAAGAGAGAGGATACATATTGGGGACCCCATGCCACAGAGTCTTCCTAACAAAATTTCCCCCTATTTCTTTTGCCCCTGCTTTGTTTTGAGGTCATTTTTCTCCTCTTTCCTGTGTCTTTCCCTTAATTGCATTTGGTTAGCAAACTTATTTACATATCTGAGCGTGTTTATCTCACAGCTGCTCCCTTCCTGAGCATTGAAAAAGAGCCCATGAGGGCGACATTCCTCTGGGGGTATGCGGGCATAACTGAGAGTCTGACAGTGGTGTGCAAAAGGTCAGAGCTGGTCCAGGTAGAGTAGCTTGTTCTCACGTGGCTGGCGGCTTCTCTCCTGCAGGTGGGATCTCACAGGCTTTCAATCTACGAGGAGTGGGACCCCTTCCGATTTCGCCACATGATCCCTACCGAGGCTCTGCAGGTTCGAGCTTTGGCCAGTGCAGGTAAATGCTGGCATGTGCCAGGTCTGCATTTCTTATCTATATGGGAGTTAGTTGTATCCACAGTCTTGGTGTAACCACCCTATCATCTGTTTTCTTCTATGTTTACTGCTTAACTCTCTTCCCTCCGTCTCTGCATTGTCTCTTATTTACCCAGCTGTTCATGAAATAGTGAATGAGTGAGTGAACTAAGTAAATGGAAGTATATAATATCTTCAGAATTACTCCAAGGAATTCTGGCCAATCATGGGGGGAAGAAGAGAGAGAGAGAGTGAGAAGAAGGAGGAGGAGGAGGAGGAGGAGGAGGAAGAGGAGAAGGAGGAGGAGAGGAAGAAGAAGAAGAAGAAGAAGAAGAAGAAGAAAAGAGGAATAGGAAGAAGAGGAGGAGGAAGAAGAAGAAATAATAATATTATAATTACTAACATTTGAGTGTAACTAGGGTTTACCTCAGTTGGTAGAGCACTGCTCTGTGCTCTCTGAAGCCCTGGATTCAATCCCCAGCACCACAAAAACAGGAGAAGGATATGGCAACCAACTCTTGAAATGGTCCCCAAACAATCGGCCATTGAAAGCCCTATGAGGGTCGGTATGAGTCTGACCCAAATGGACGGCACCTAACAACAACAACAACAACAACAACAACAACAACATCTGGCTATCATGAGCAGTGAGCCTTGTACTTGTGGAAAGAATCCTTGAGACCATGACCCAACAAAGCCAGTATAAGCTACCTGTCTTTTAACCGAGAGACCCCCAAAGCATAAAAAGCCATTGAACACACATTTCTTTGCCTGAAATATCGCAAATCTTTATCTTTGGTATTAGTGTGAAGCCTTTGGAAATGTCAGTTCTTTTCTGTGATCCAAATTGTAGCGCAGTGAGTTATTGGGGAGCGTTGAATACCATTAATAATATAGTTACTGGTGCTTTAAGCACATGAGAAGTAAATTTCAGCAGGGTATTGATTAAGAAAAGCAGTAGTTGATGACTCACCCTGACCTTGGCTTTAACATGAGGCCAAGTGTGGACAGGAGAATCCTTGAGAGCTTACCCAGGCACATCCTGGGAGGGGCATGTTTGAGAATCAAGTGGGAACTCTGCAGTCACACCTGTTCCCTATCCCACTTGGACAGCAGGTGCAGCTTTTGGGTAATCAAGAGGCATTGGAACGGACACCTGCAGGTGTTTTTCTGTTTCATGCCTCTGGCATCACCATTGCACTGGCGAGCGTTAGGTTCTTATGGTCTGATTTACATTGCTTATATAGCTACTCCTTGTTTCCACTTACAATTTCCCTAATTAATGAAACTGGATCCTGTCCTCTTATAGCCAACCAGCACAGAGTCGTGAGGAGAGACCTCTTGCAGGATTTGATACATTTTCCATTATTTCCCCAAATTAAACTAGATGTATCTTTCTTCCTAGTTGTCCCTTGTGACAAGAAAACTCAAATGCAAAAGCCATAGTCAAATAGATATGGGATGATTATTATTATTTTTTTTTGTGTGTGTGGTACTGGGGGTTGAACCCAGGCCCTCGCAGTTGTGTGCTTTGCAAGTGCTGGACCACTGAGCTGCCTCCAGCCTATTGTTTTTTACTTTTTTGAGACAGTGTCTCGCTAAATTATGCAGACTGCCTCTGTTCTCGAACTTGTGATCCTCCTGCCTCCGCCTCTCGAGCCACTAGGACTACAGGCATGCACTACTGTGCCCAGCAAGGATGATTATTTGTCTTGAGACAGTTTCTCTCTAAGTTTCCAGCATGGCAACTTACCATGATGGCTTTTTACTTATGATTTCATTTGCAAGAATGATTTCTAGGTCAGTTTTCAAGAACCTATAGATTGTGGGTCTGCAGCAGCTGCAATAGCATTTTGAGATTTGTACACTTAAATACTAATGTTGTCTTTCTCATTACTTTATTAATCTTAGCTTATGAGGTGGGTGCAGAGGCACACTCCTGTAATCTTAGCAACTTGGGACCAGGAGGCAGGAGGATTGTGAGTTTGAGGCTAAAAGCAACATGTGTCATTTAGTGAGCCCTTCTCAAAAAAGTAAAAAATGGGCTGGGTGTGGAGATGCACCCAATGGTACAGGTCTTGCAAAGTATGTGCGAGGCCTGGGGTTCAAACCCCAAGTACCAAAAGAAAAAGAAAAAAGAATCTTAGCTTATGAGTTATCTAGTTCATATTTTTCCTTGCCTGCAGCCCTAGCCCTGTGGCATCCAATCCCATCAGATCTCGGAAGCTAAACAGAGTCGGGTCTCATTAGTACTTGGATGGGAGACCACCTGGGAACACCAGGTGCTGTACGCTTGGGAGACGGACCCAGCAACCCACTTCCAAAAATCAATCTGCTATTGAAAACCCTATGGGCAACAGAGAAGCACTGACAATAGTGTTTTGCCTGTTCTACACAGGGTCAGTACGAATTGGATACCGACTCGACACCACCTAAAAACAACAACAATAAGTACCTTTGTACCAGTTTTATAAATGGGAAAATTTTTTTCTACGGTGAACTTCAGACTTCTTAGCAAGGAATTTGCCTTCATTAAGGACTAAACACATAGACTTCCTATTTTGAAAACAAAGCTGTCCTTGTAGGATGACATTTAATTCTCACCCTCTACTTTTCTTTCAAGTCAAATTTAAGACCTTTGAGATAAAAATGTATTTTAATTGAATTATAAACAATAGTCAAAACATCCCTCATTATGAAGTACAGTCCAGTGGATTTGAGAGTCAGAACATGGAATTTCTAGATTTTTATCTTAGTTTGGCAAAGTTTGTAAAACTTTCTACAAATGGATTCTGGGTGGAGTTAAATCATGCATCCTCAAGGAGGGTTTGTGACCAGGATTCTGAACCACTGGACAACAGTGAGACCTCACAGTGGGCAGCTTTAATGTCTGCAGTGAATTGTTCTTTCACAAACACTTGATTCATGACATAAAATAATATGGTGTTGTAGGCATTGCAAAACTTAAAAATTACAGTTAGTTCTCTGTATCCACAGGTTCTATGTCTATGAATTCAACTAACCTCAGATAGAAAATGTTTGGACAATGTTGCACTTATACTGAACTTGCACAAGCTCTTTTTCACTATTCCTTCAACAAAACAGTATAGCAACTATTTGTGTAACATTTACATTGTATTAAGTATTATAAACAATCTAGACGTGCTTCAAGCCTGCAGCCATAGCCCTGTGGCATCCGATCCTGTCAAATCTCGGAAGCTAAGCAGAGTCAGGCCTGGTTAGTACTTGGATGGGAGACCGCCTAGGAACACCATGTGCTGTAGGCTTGGGAGAAGGACCTGGCAACCCACTCCCAAAAATCAGTCTGCCATTGAAAACCCTATGAACAGCAGAGAAGCACTAACAGTGTTTCGCCTGTTGTATGTAGGGTCACTATGAGTCAGATACCGACTCGACAGCACCTAACAACAGAGGTGCTTTAAAGTGTATGGGAGGATGTGTATAGGTTATATGCAAATACTATGCCATTTTATATAAAGGAATTGAATAATTTTTATATCCCGGGGGGTATTGGAAGCAATCCTTCTTGGACACTGAAGGCTACTGTACTTTATAATATCGCTGTTCCTTGCCTCTTGGCATACCATTTTTGTTCCATTCAGAGTGGGCACTATGGTAAGACTAGGGCAGAGGAGCTTCATTAGGTCTCTAGGGCATTAGGCCTGGTCACCTTGTGGTGGGGCTCCCTTGACAGACACCAAGGACTGCCTTCTATTTTCACTGGCCTGATGAAAATATGCATTGGAATCTTGGATGCTGTTTAGTCCAAGAAAACTAATCACCTAATTAAAATAGTTTTTAGTTGGGAGAAAGGGGAAGGGAGGGGAAACAAAGTAGAGGGGTAAAAAAGAAGAGGAAAAATTCAAAATACAGAATGTAACTGTGTCATTGTTAGGTGCCCTTAAGCCAAGTCAGACTCATAGCAACCCTGTGTACAATAAACAGAATGAAACCCTCCCTGACACTGTGCCCTGCCTGGCACTGTGTCAGTGCTTCTCTGCTGTTCACAGGGTTTTCAATGGCTGATTGTTTTGGGATTGTCTCAGGAGTGGGCTGCCATGTCCTTCTCCCATTTTTCCCATGCTGTGGATCGAACCCAGGGCCATAGCAAATGCAAAGCAGCACTCTCCCAACCAAGCTAAGGATGCAACTATATGAATACATTTAAAAAGGGAAGGAAAAGAATCAATGAGAAAACAACCCATAATTATGTATGATTTTGACCATATATTAAAATTCCTACTTTTTTTCTTTAGTTCATACTATTCTGTAAAATATGTAAGATGATGAATGTGTAAGCAAAATTGATTTAATAGTTGCATAATTTACATAGCAAATGACTTATTACTATGTACCCCGTTAACATTTATAAAGAAATTTTAAAAAAAAAAAGGAGAAATAGTTTAGCCAAACAGGTTGCCCAGCTGAAAGGGGGAGGTCCTCAATCAATATGATTGATTGAAGTGCCTTTTAAATCATGGAAAAGGAGATTTTAGCAACTGGAAATTTTTCCAGATGTTTTTTCCGTGGCACACATTAAGCTTTCAGTGTCTTTGTTTCTTTAGGACTTAGGATAGAAATGAAGTACCTTTGGTCTTGGGCTGCTCTGCGGTATTTCATTGTACACCAAGCACCGGAAAAACACCTGCGTAAAAATGTAAACTAATCCATTGAAATGTTCCCTAATTTGCTCTTGTTTTAACTTATCTAGATGCAGAGGCAAATGCCGTGTGTGAAATTGTCCACGTGAAATCAGAATCGGAAGGCAGGCCGGAGAGGGTCTTCCACCTATGCTGCAGGTGAGCCTGGTCCTGTGGAGTGGACGCCCCACCACCTAGGGGCCATCCTCCAGCCCCCTCGGTATCCTCCAACCAGCCTGTACACCCCAAGGCTCCATGTGCTTTTTCTTATACAGTTGAGACGTTAGCACCTGTCAACTTACAGTAATTGGATAAATTAGTTTGGTTAGAATGTAGACAACAGCCTGGTTAATTTACTGTCTTTCTAAAAGGAAATAGAAAATTTCAAATGCACTGAACGTTCAGTCCGAAGCGGGATACTTACGAGCTGTAGATCGGGACGACATGTTCGTCCTACAGCATTGTGTTTTGGTGTTTGGGCACATTGTTTACACTGTAAGGTGTCTGAGGTGCGGTGGGGGAGAGTCTACCAGGAGGAGCTAGAAGTGTGTGAAGGTACGACCAAGGTTCTGAACTCTTTCCAGAAGCTTCATCCTAGAGAGATTGGCCTCTGTTGGTCATCTGCAGATCTTGAGTGGATGCCAAACTTACATGGGCTTCTACTTATTTCTCTTCGTTTCTCTTCTTTCCCCTCCCCCTCCTCCTTCCTGTCTTCCTTCCTCCTTTACATTTCTCTAGGAGAATTTGAGGTCCTGTCCCATATGTAACCAATTCTTTTTCTGTCTCTTTTTTCCCCCTGGAAATATTAATATAGATGATCCAAACAGATGACATTTTATTTGGTTTCAAATATAATCCATATTTAATCATTCTTTAATCATAGGGACTCAGTAATTTACTCAATAATTATCTAATCCTCCACGCAGACAGTAGTGGTGTGCTATAGGTTTCTTACAAAAACAATAAAATCAATATTATTATGATGATTATTGGTGATTTATTTATTTGCCTGAATGTTTATTTTTGCTGTACTGGGGGATTGAACCCAGGGCTCTCTACCACTAGGCTGCACTCCCAGTCCATTTTAAAATTTTTTTTTTATATTTGAGACAGCATCTTGCTAAGTTGCACAGGCTGCCTCTGGCCTCAAACTTGTAATCCTCCTACCTCAAAAGGCAGCCTCCTAAATCGCTGGGATTGTAGGCATATGCCACCACACCCAGCTTTAGTGATATTTTTGATGTTATTGCTAATATAGAAAGAAGATTCATTTACCAAACACTAACTATACTCAGCACTAGATGTTGATTTATTTCATTTAGTCAGATTGAGGGGAACCAAGGCTCATAGAGTATATTTTGCCCAACATGTTATAGAAAATGAACAGTGGGCTGGGTGTGGTGGTCCATGCCTGTAATTGTAATGTCCACACTTTGGTAGGTGGAGGCAGGAGGATTGTGAGTTCAAGGCCACCTTGAGCTACATAGTGAGACTCTGTTTTTAAAAATAAATAAATAAGTAAATAAGAAGAAGACAAGAAAAAATTATTGTGAACTTAATAAGAAAACTCTTACCTAGGAGCCTAGGTTTTCTGCCTTGAGAATGAAGACTTGGAAGGATTTTATAGTTCTTAACAATATAGCCTTAATACTTAATATCTTGATATACATTATGGGAGGAGCTGACATTTACCAGGAAGAAACTAATGAGCACTTTGGCATCTCAGTCTGTGGGTGCTCTACAGAGGGCAAGAATCTTGTGGCTCATTTTTCCTCAAAAACATTTTAGAATGTAAGTCCCTGCCTTAAACGCCAAGCGCACAGTTTGGCAAATTCCTCCCGCAAAATCCCTCTGTCCACGGATCGATTCGTTAATGGTATTCTCTGCCCCAAACTGGCTGCAGAAGATGAGTCACAAAGCAATAAAGGGAAAGGAGAATGTTCTTTTTATCCCAGCTACGAGGAGGCAGCCGAGCGTAGAAATTGGAGTCAGGGTCTCAGTGTTTAACCTTTGGCCCTCAGTAGTTTAGATTGATGGCACCTGATGTTAGAAGTCCCCCCACCCCCGGGTTCAGTGCTGTTTCCTAACGTGTAAATCTTCTTTTCATAGCTCTGCAGAGAGCCGAAAGGATTTCCTGAAGGCTGTGCATTCGATCCTGCGAGATAAGCACAGAAGACAGCTCCTCAAAACCGAAAGCCTTCCCTCATCCCAACAATATGTCCCTTTTGGAGGAAAGAGATTATGTGCGCTGAAAGGCGCCAGGCCAGCCATGAGCAGGGCAGGTACTGTGGGGATTCAGACATACAAGATCCCCGTCACCCCTACTCCGCTGTAGGACTCCAGGGAGCAGGAATTGGGTGGGGGGCCCAGGGAAAGTACGTTCTTCCATGGTGAGGTTCCTTGCCCTTGCCTCCTTTCCTGGCTCCTGGGGATCCGACCTCCCTTGCTCCTCCTGCCTTCCTTCGGTCCTTCCTTCCCTTGCTGCCTTCCTCCTCTGGGCTGGTGAGCTACTCTCTCATTGGCCAAGCCAGCAAGTGAATGCATCCTCTTTCTGGAGGGGCCTTCTGTGCCTGCTTGTGGAATGAGAGTCACTGCTTTGCATGGCAGCTGGCTTTGTGTAGCAAAAAGCACTGAGTCATGTCGCAGCAAGGTCACAGCCCAGGGTTCTGAGGACACAGTGACTTCATTATCTGGCAGCAAACCTGCCTATTCTCAGTAAAGATACCAGGGTGGGTAGACCAGATGACCTGGCCGATTTTGCCCCTTGCCTTGTGCTTAGCACTTTATTTTTAGCCTCGGTGTTGATTTGGGGAAGCCTTGAGCTGCTCCTGGAAAAGAGGAATCTAGAGTTTAAATGGTCCCAAACAAATATTCTTGCAGGGCTTACCCATCTCTCTGGGGCGGTGAGGAAGGGAAACTGATACTACCACCTGTCAACAGCAATAAAACATAGGTAGGAAGGAAGATCTTGTCCTCATACATAGAGGTACTTAATGACATCAGGATATGACCATTGTAATCACTCTTTTCCTCAGAGGCAGCCCAAGGCTGTGCAGGAACGATTCTAACAAAAACAGCTTGCTAGCTGGGTGCCATGGGGTTGGGACTTAGCTCAGTTGGTAGTGCATCGCTCTGTACTCTCTGAGGTCCTGGCCTCAATTCCCAGCACAGCAAAAATGGGAGAAGGATGTGGCAATCCACTCCTAAGGAAATTCTGAAACAATCAGCCATTGAAAACCCTATGAGGGTCACTAAGAGTCAGACACGACTCGATGGCACCTACAACAACAACAACAGTTGTGTGCCATGGTACATACCTCTAATTCTAGTGATCTGGGAGGTGGGAGCAGGAGGAACTTGAGTTGAAGGCAGCACAACTTAGCGAGATCCTGTCTCAAAATTAAAAAGTTAAAAAGGAGGCTAGGGGTGTAGCTGAGTGGCAGAGCACCGGCCTAGCATGCACAAGGCCGTGGGTTCAGCCCCACAGTACTGGGGGGATAAAGAAAGGCAACTTCCTTTGCATTTCCCAAAAAGGATTCTAACCTTTGTCTCAGTTACCTTTCTACCAGCTCTAAACTGTGTTGAAGAGGCATCATGTATAGAACTGTGACTAGCTGAAGGCTTTTTCATAGACGTAACCTACCTAGCTGGACATGGACTACTCCATTCTTCTAGCATGTTTAGTTTAATGTGAGGGGAGTTATCTTAAAACTCTTCTCCAATTCATTGATAAGTGTTTATAGAAAACTTCATGCAATGAACACGGAGCACTCCAGTGTTCTCCAGGATATCCTGACAGCTATGGATGTATCCACGGGCTGGGATTTAGCTCAGTTGGTAGAGCGCTGCGCTGCAGTCTCTGAGGTCCCGAGTTCAATTCCCAGCACCGCAAAAATGGGAGAAGGACCTGACAGTCCACTTCCAAGGTAATCCCAAAACAGTCAGCCACTGAAAACCCTATGAGGGTCGCTATGAGTTGGATGCCGACTCACTGCACCTAACAATAACATGGATGTATCCACACCCACTGTTTCTCACCAAGTCCCTGTGAAAGGACAGTTCGCTAGTCATTTACAGCTCACAGGAGAGAACTCTCTCTTGGGATTGTGTCACCTGCTCCTCTTGCTGGCTGCAGAATATTTAATTGGGAACATGTGTCCGAAACTCAGGGAACCTACCCATCAGTGGCCAGGTTAATCAATGAATCTAAATACAGAGCTTCAGTTTCTTTGAAACCAATCACATTGAGTCAGCAAAAGTTTTCCTGCCGAGATCTTTCTGGAAAGAGAAATAAGACCCATACCCTAGACCATCATCATGAGTACCTAGAGAAAGCTTTGATGTCATAGCCTGTTGGATTTGGCTGAAAGATTTTCCTGCCTCCTGATGGCCCACTTTTGACTGAAGGAAGTCTTTATTGCTCTGCTTTTGAGGCAGCTCCCTATCAGAATTTTCATGTTTAATGATTTAAAAAATGGTACTTGAGTGGATCAGGTCAGCACTAGCTTTAACAATCAACACTGGAAAAAAATCAAATCACAGATTGTCTCCCTAAAAGGCTGGGACCAACCCACTAAGAGTAGCTGGGTTGTTAAGTATCCTTTTAATGAAGGATAGATAGTCATGCTTCATTCCACACTGTCAAGAATACCCACACAGTTTATTTCTCCCCCTGTTCTGTTTAGATAGGATAGTAACGACAAGTATTGTGCCTCTGCACTTAGTCCAAAATCACTGTTCATTTGCCAGTGACCCAGTTAAAAAATTTATTTTGCTCTACCATTTTCTGGTGGAAGTTTTCAGACTCAGCGGCTGAAAGAACTCCATATTCTATAATTAATACCATCCATATTCTATAATTAATATTTTACTGTATTTTCATAATCACCTACCCATCTGTCATCCATCAACTCCATCCTACTTTTGACACATTTCACAGATGCAGACATTAGCACACTTTAGCCCTAAATACTTCAGCATGCAGGTCATTCACCAATATTTCCACTCACCCAACTCTGAATTGGGATAGCTCAAGTGTGGTGATTGCAGAGATCCAGGCTCTACTCTGATGGGGTTAAGATAAAATGGAATAGGAATTCTGGTTGCTTCTCCTGGAAAAGTTGGTGTTTTTGTTTTAGTTTTTTTCCCATTTTGCCTGGAATTTTTTTTCTTTCTCTATTTGAACAAGAGCCGTGCCCTTTTATTCCATGTTTTAGATGACAGATTACTCAGCATGGTGGCAGACGAATAGAGATCTGAGGCAGAGGATGCTAGAACCAGAGCCAGTGTTGGGCATTGTGGAGCTCCTGACCTTGTGCCTGCTGTGTTTGAACTCAAGGCCACATCGGGCAGTAATTGACAGCCGGCATCGTCTAGCAGCACTATAGCTCTTTAATGACTTTTAGGTTTTAGGTTTTAGGAAAGCAGCTCATTGAGGTTTAGGGGCTTCCCCTCCACTGGAAAGCCTGGGTTGCACGTCACCTTTTCGTGTCTGATGTAACAAATGCGTCACTCTTGAGGGAAAAGCACTAGCATTTCCATGTGAGCTGCATATGTGTGTGTGCGCATGTGTGCGTGCATGTGTGTGGGGGTGGGGTGTGTGTGGGTGTGGGGGGTGGGGGTATTTGTTAGCTTGCTTGACTGGGTGGTGTCTTCTATTTGTCTTTAGTCATTCGGGCCTCCTTGAGGGTAGTAGGGTGAAGGAATAAATTCAAAGCTACGGTTATCTTAACTTTTAGTCACTTTATATAGCCCTGTGTTGATCAAGTGCTTGGGTGGCATCTATTATTTATTGCTCATTCCACTGGGGCACAGATATCTTAAATGCACTAGAGAAGAGTTGGTGAATCACAGAATGTAGTTAGGATAGACCAAGGCTTGTGTTTGCTTAGCCTCACGGTTCATACAGGCCTTTGTGAGAAACGGCACAGAGACCTAATTGGCAGCTCTGTATCCTTGAGGACTGCTGTTTTCCATATGCTAAGAGGGACTGTGGTCCCCATGATCTTCACTGCAGGTCCTTAAGAAATTTTACATTCAAATCCCCAGAAAGCAATGTCACTTTGCTCAGTGCTTCTGATCAGTGCTTTGACCAGTGCTTCTTTGACAGTGCTTAATACATGATGGTGCCGTCTATGAAGACAGGGAACTCCTAGAAACATCCGCCCACCCTTACTAAAGACCTCTGTTCTATTTAAGTGATCCCAGGACAGCCCTTGGGTGGGGGTCTCTATAGCTCTGTGCTATGGGGATGTGGTCAGGCTGAGGACACCTAGTGATCTCGTGAGCGGTGGCAGTCTATGACCTGTGTAGGAATAGAAGATCATTTTGGAAGGAGTTGAGCCCCTTTTCCCCCATAAACCTACCACCTCTCCCCCATAGCTCCCCGACCCCAACCTGGCTCTTGGGTCCATTGCTGCAATGTCCTGTAAATTCAGCCTTTGGCCAAGGTCAAGCCTCCGGGGTGCAGTTGGTTAAACCCAGACTATAATCCCCAAATAGCATCGAGGGACTAGATGCAGATTGTTTCACAGTTATGTCCCTTTTCTTGGCTTGCTAGATTTCCACCTCATGGTAAAGCGCGCAGGGGTTTATCTTTGTATTTTTGTGTGTGTGTGCAGTGTCCGCCCCAAGCAAGTCTCTTGGGAGGAGGAGGCGGCGCCTGGCTCGCAACAGGTTTACCATTGATTCCGATGCCGTCTCCGCCAGCAGCCCGGAGAAAGAGCCCCAGCGACCCGCCGGTGGCGGGGACACTGACCGCTGGGTAGAGGAACAGTTCGATCTTGCTCAGTATGAGGAGCAAGACGACATCAAGGAGACAGACATCCTGAGTGACGATGACGAGTTCTGTGAGTCGGTCAAGGGCGCCTCGGTGGACAGAGACCTGCAGGAGCGGCTTCAGGCCGCCTCCCTCGGCCAGCGCGAGAGAGGCCGGAAGCCCCTCGATGGCCACGCGGCCCGCATGGCGCAGCTCAAGAAGCAGGCCGCCCTGGCGGGCATCAATGGAGGCCTGGAGAGCGCCAGCGAGGAGGTCATTTGGGTTAGGCGCGAAGACTTTGCCCCGGCCAGGAAGCTGAACACTGAGATCTGACTGTCACAGCCCCCCCAACCCTTAGAGACTGTGTGTAGATGCCCCGCCCCCTGTGGCCCCCTGTGCCATCCACCAGAAGGTCCCCTTAGGTCGCACTCTTGCACACTCGGTTTTGGCAGCTCACTTGGGTCTGAAGCCATGTAGCCACCCACCTTCGTCATTCTTAACCACGACATCAGAAAGAACCGTTCAGAATCCCAAATAAGCCTTGAGTCCTATCTTCTGTATATTCCTAAGGGCTTTTATTTATTCTCAATGAATCAGGGCCTGAAGAATTGAAAAAAAAAAAAAAAAAAAAAAGAATCGATGGCACTGGAAAACAAAATCATCTCCCCACCCCGGCAGTTGAAGGAAGTACTACAGAGTAATTTAAGGGATAGCCGCACTCAAAAACAGAACACAGCTCCTCCCCCAAACCGGCCCTCCTGGCTGGGGAAATCACTTTCAGACCAAACGAAGCAACCTCTTTATAGCTAGCAGCGTTCAGACCCCTTTCCCTCTTCAGTGTCTGAGAATATCTGTGTATGTTAAGAATGTGTGAGGAAAGGGTGGTCATTTTCGTTTGATGAGCCTTTTATTTTTTTATTTTTTTTTTCATTTTTTTCTGTTTTGGTCTATAGCTGGTCTTACTCTATGTCCGCGTTCCGAAGCTCTAGTTTTGCAGAGAATTATAAAGATGCCAAACTCTTGGAAAAGAGATCCAAACTTATCACTTGAGAGAGAGTTAAAAAAAAAAAAAAAACACTATTTTTTGTATTTTACCTGAGATGCAGGGGCAACAAATAGATGAGAATTTTACACTTGTTAGGTGTAACTCTTGAGTCTAAAAATGGGGATATAACCTTTACAGAGAAGGTAAGGCATGTGACTTTATATTTATATATGAAAGGTCAACAAGAAGCTCATGCTGAGAATAAACTTTTTTTTTTTTTTTTCCAAGAAGCAGGTTTTTCTTTTAAATGTTTGAATCTATATTGGAGAGCAGAGTTTGGTTGGATTACACATGACAGGGAAGGGGCAGTGTGTGTGTGTCTGTTGTACAAGGCAGGAAAAGGGAGCCTCCCCCTCCCCCTGGGGCCACCATGGTGATCACTGGTTTTTTCCATCAGAATTACATCCTCATCCATAGATTACCTACCCCTTCCCTGACAGTCCACAGCCAGACCTCGGAACCAAACAACCTCTTCAAAACCATCTCTTGTCGTTTATCACTTTATTCATGCCAATAAAACAGGGTAAACTCGCTAATAAACCTAACATCCTAAACAGATATCCAAATAGGAAGAACAACAAAAAAAAAAAGTTATAGCACTTTCATTTTTATTTTCTTTTAAAAAAAAAGGGTTTATAGCTTTTTTTTCCCCCTACCCCCCATTTCACAAAATCCACTTCCTAAGAAAGGTTTAAATAATATGAAAACTTTCTTTTTTGGGGAAACTATCTATTTGGTGTTTGACACATCAGTAGGTACTTTAAAGACCTGAATTTTATAGTAGCTTTAGGAATTATATTTTATAAGAATCAGTTATGACTTTATATTTCCAGACAATAGAGAGTTCAGAACATCACGCTCTTGTGCCCTTGCTGGCTTCTCCCGCTTTCCCGCCCTATGTCCCTCTCCTTTCGGGTTTCCAGGGCTTTGAGCTTGATCTTTTGAAAGTTTTATTCTATTAAATTTTTGCTATATCTTCTGGTTTTCTTAAAAAGCTTTAGAATGGTTTCTATACCCTTTGTATCACTGCATTGTTCCATATCATCTCGGGTTCGATTGTGTCCGGATGGAAAGACGAAACAGAAACGTCCGTAAGTCGCATTGACTGGTCTCCCTGCAGCGCGTCCACCGAAAATACTGGAAAGTCTGGTGCTTAGAGAGGGTGCCATTGTCTCTTGTACATAAGGTCATGACGTGTCTATGTCCAAAGTTCTTATATATTTCTTTTATAAGCTGAAAGAAGGTCTATTTTTATGTTTTTAGGTCTATGAATGGAACGTTGTAAATGCCTGTCAAACAATAAAAATAATCGAAAAGTGCCTAGATGAGCCTGTGCCTTTTTGGATGGGAGGATGCGTGTGAACTGTGGGAGGGAGAGTCCATGGGAGAAAAATCCTGCAAATGTCTTTTTTTGCAGTAATTATTGTGATCGTCAAGGGTAAGCTGTTTCAAGAAAGCTTGAAGTTTGAACCAAAAGAAAACCCTACAGTCACTTGAGCCTGCAGCTGTAGCACTGTGGTGTCCTGTCCCGTCAGATCTTGGAAGCTAAGCGGGGTTGGGCCTGGTTAGTACTTTGATGGGAGACCACCTGGGAACACCAGGTGCTGCAGCCTTGGGAGAAGGACCTGGAAACCCCCTCCCAAAAATCAATCCACCATTGAAAACCCTATAAATAGCAGAGAAGCACTAACAATAGTGTTTCACCTGTCATACATAGGGTCACTATGAGTTGGATACCGAATTGACGTCACCTAACAACAACAGTTATTTGGCATCTTGGTCTAAAGAAATACCAAAACTGCACCAGGCATGGTGGCACACGCCTGTAATCCCAGCGGCTCAGGAGGCGGAGGCAGGAGGATCGCAAGTTCAAGACCAGAAGCAGTCTGGGTAATTTAGTGAGACCCTGTCTCAAAAAGTAAAAAATGGGCCGGGGGTGGAGCTCAGTGGTCCAGCACTTGCAGAGCATGCAAGCGCAAGGCTCTGGGTTCAACCCCTAGTACCGCAAAAAAAAACCAAAAAACAAAAAACTAAACATTTGTTACCCATACTGGGCAAGACAGTTTGTTCCTTGGTACCTATGAGCCAGACCCCCGCGGATATCAACCTCTAAGGTAGCTCAAGACCCTTATATAAAATCATATAGTATTTGCTTTTAACCTTTGCACATTGTTCTGTATACTTGAAGTCATCTCTAGGCTACTCACCATTCTTAATACATTGTAAATGCTGTATAAATCGTTGCCATACCATATTGTTTAGGGAATAATGACGAGGAAAACGTCTGCACGTGTTTAGTACAGATGCAAAGCTTTTTCTTTCAAATATTTTCAGTCCATGGCTAGTGGAATCCAAATTTCTTTTCCCAGCTCCTCCCTGTCCCGCTGAGAGCAGGTTAAGGGGTGTCTGGGGATGTATTGGGGTGAAATGCAGAGCTCAGGCTTGGGTGAGCGAATTCCTACTTGTTGTATTTTATTTTCCTAGTACTGGGGGTGGAACCCAGGGCCTCACACATGCTAGGCAACTGCTCTACCATGAAGCTGCCTCCCAGCCCATTTTTAATCTTTTATTTCGAGACAGGGTCTTGCTAAATTGTGCAGGCTGCCTCTGGCCAAAACACGCGATCCTCCTGCCTCAGCCTCTGGAGTTGCTGGGATCACAGGTGTGCGCCGTAGCACCAAGCTATGAGTGAGCTGTACAGTTCCTCTGCATTTTCTCAGCAGAGGCCTTCTGCCTGGGTCTTTTCTTTTCACATGAAAAGGTAAATGTGGCCCTTGGGTCTCTCTCTCTCCCCTTCAGAGTCCCCAGTCCTAGTCCTTCTGGGTCCCTTATGAGCCCTTATCTGGTCAGAGTTACCCTCCCACGCCTGCCCTGCAGGTGAACTTTTTCTCCTTCCTGTGTGCCGCATCTGGAGAGTTCCTCCCTGGTGTGGGGAGCCCTCCCGAGGAAATACTTCCTGTCCCGTATGTGGTGATTCTGTGGACCAGCCGCGCAAGACCTTTTTGGAAACGCAGAAACTTGACGCACAGTCCAGACCTACTCAATCAACCTGCATTTTAACAGAATCCCCAGCTGAGTCACAGGCCTGTTCGTGTTTGAGAAAGCTGAGTTTGATGACCTCCAAGTGTTTTGAGCAGCGCGGATTTAGCTCAGTTGGTAGAGCACTGCACTGCAGTCTCTGAGGTCCTGAGTTCAATTCCCAGCACCGCAAAAATGGGAGAAGGACCTGGCAATCCACTCCCAAGGCAATCCCGAAACAGTCGGTCATTGAAAACCCCATGAGGGTCACTATGAGTCGGATACCGACTCGATGGCACCTAATAACTAATAAACTAAGTGTTTTGATGCTGAATGAGGATTTGAAGCACGTGGGTTTTCGTTTTAAGGATATTGACTTACCAGGTGGAATCATTGCCACAGTTTGCACTCTGCTGTGAGAGTTAGCAGCTGGGGCCACCTTCTTGTCCAATAGCTGAGTCTTATCTGTGTGGAGGAACTGAGCGCTCAGAGTGTAGAGGAATCATCAAAATGCCCTTCTCCCCTGTAACTTCATTCCTTTTTCAGGCTCCTGTTCCACTTGGCAGGGCTGGGGTTTATGGCTCAGTTGGTAGAGTCCTGTGCTACACTCTCTGAGGACCCGGCTTTGATCCCCAGCACCACAAAAAAACAGGAGAAGGACGTGGCAATCTACTCCCAAGCAATCCTGAAACAGCCATTGAAAACCCTACGAGGGTCACTATGAGTTGGACCCGACTCCACAGCACCTAACAACAACAACAATTGCACTTGGCTGGCAGAAAATATCCTCACTTGACCTCTCGTTTTCTGGTTGTCAGGGCTGGGGTGGGAGACATAGGGCAGGAGTCTGCAGAGGTTACTGTTGCGAAGACCTGTGTCCCTCTCCATGGATTCTTTCAAGTTTGGAGGTGAGCTCGCTAGTGTTTCCTTTTGCCCAGCTCCCTGAGTTTGCCCACTTAGGCGACCTCTGTAATCTGGGGCCCTGGGGTGTTGTTGGGATGGCTTGCTCAGGTTCTGTCCCCTTCCATCTCTTGGACATCCCCAGCCAGTAGATAGGCTCTATCTTTGCAGGGGTGGTTGTGGGGAGGGAGATGGAGAAGACATGGAGAAAAGTCTGCATCATCTTTTTAACGTTTTTTTTTTGTTTGTTTTTGTTTTTTTGTTTTTTTTTTTTTTTGTCAATCCCAAACCTTTATAAGCAATTGCTAGGCTTTTGTCAGATCTTGGAAACTAAGCTGGGTCAGCTGGTTAGTACTTGGATGGGAGACCACCTGGGAATACCAGTACTGTAGGCTTGGGAGAAGGACCCAGCAACCTACTTCCAAAAATCAATCCACCATTGAAAACCCTATGAACAGCAGAGAAGAATTGACAATAGTGTTTTGCCTGTTGTACACAGGGTCGTTATGAGTCAGATGCCGACTGGATGGCACCTAACAACAAGGTTTTGGTACAATCCTAACTTGGAATAGGAAATCTGTATGATAGTTTCTGTCTGCGAAGGGGAGGCAGTGAGCAGGTTGCAGGGTAGGAGAAGTGAAAATAAAGGGAAAAAATAAATACTGAAACCCTTCAGGCACATATGTAAAATGTGTCAGATCAGAACGGCAGCCTCACCTTCCCCAGAGACTTCTCTCAAATGAGTCATTGCTTCAAGAAAGGAAAGGAGGACAGACGCTCTGATTTAACATGGGCTTATGTCCTGAAAAGCCCATTATAAGTTGAAAATACCGAGAGTTGAAAATACCTTAAATGTGTCCAATGGACCGAACCCCCTAGCCTAGCACCACGGTGCATTGTAGTTTTGGTGATTTTCCTTCGTGATCCTGTGGCTGACTGGGAGCCATGGTCATGGCGACTGCCTAACATCATGAGAGAGTGTTGGGCTGTATACTGCTAGGCTATGTTGTTGTTAGGTGCCATTGAGTCAGTATCCGGCTCATAGCGACCCTCTGTACAACAGGTGAAACACTATTGTCAGTGCTTCTCTGCTGTTCATAGGGTTTTCAAAGGCAGATTGATTTTTGGGAGCGGGTTGCTGGGTCCATCTCCCAAGCCTACAGCACCTGGTGTTCCCAGGCGGTCTCCCATCCAGTATTAACCAGGCCTGACCCTGCTTAGCTTCAGAGATCTGATGGGATCGGATGTCACAGGGCTATGGCTACAGGCTGCTAGGCTATAGAAGTATCAAAATTCAAAATGCAAAGTGTGGTTCCTACTGTCATTTTCACATCATCATGAAGTTGAAAAGTGTCCATCACAAATCCAGGACTGTCCATATTTCAAAACATAAATCATGAATGTAGAAGGCTTCTGTAAACAGAACGTGGATTCTGTTGATGAGTTACTGTCTTCTCACACCTGTAATCCCAGTGACTCGGGAGGTACAGGCAAGGGGACCGCAGGTTCAAGGCCAGAGGCAGCCTGTGTACCTTAGCAAGACCCTGTCTCAAGATAAACACTTTAAAAAGGGATGGGAGCATAGCCCAGTGGTAGAGCATGTGCAAAGTACGTGCAAGGCCTTTGGTTTGACCCTCTGTTGTTGTTAGGTGCTATGAAGTTGGTATCCAACTCATAGCAACCCTATGTACAACAGGAGAAACACTTTGTCAGTGCTTCTCTGCTGTTCACAGGGTTTTCAATGGCAGATTGATTTTTGGGAGCGGTTGCCAGGTCCGTCTCCCAAGCCGACAGCACCTGGTGTTCCCAGGTGGTCTCCCATCCAAGTACTAACCGGGTCTGACCCTGCTTAGCTTCTGAGATCTGATGGGATTGGATGCCACAGGGCTATGGCCGCAGGCCTCAACCCTCTAGTACCACAATAAAATAAAATAAAATAAGTGCTGTCTTCTGTTGACCAAAGCAGTGGTAGAAACTCTCCCAAAAGGTGTCCCTAGGATCACTTTGTTTCCCTCCTCCCTGTGGTATGCCACCACACTCCCCCCATCCTAAACCAGTAGAGTCCATTGCCTGTTAAACCTCATTGAGCTACAGTAGAATTTATGCATTTCAATTCGTCCTCTGTACAGTATAAAGCAACATTTAGCCTGTAAGTTCCATTGTTTGGGTAAGTTCTTGTCTACTGTCATCCAGATCCACCAACGACCCCTGTGCCTCAGTGTGATGTGATAAGCAGACAGGTCTTTCTGTCACTTCTATCAAGCAACAGACTCATGATCTGCCAGTGATTTCTAACTTAAGGGAAATACCAGGGGTGCCAAAAAATGTACACAGACTTCAAGTGATGTTATCTACATATTACTTTTCAAAGTTGAATTATGGCGATGTATAGTATGATGTTTTGGATTATAGTTCTGCTACCACCAGATGGGTTGACACAGTGTCTGCAACAATGGGCTTAAATATAAACAAGATTGTGTGCCTAGCACAGAATCGAGAAGTGTTTCGATCTGCTGTACATAGGGTCTCTATGAGTTGGACTTGAGTCGACGGCACCCAACAACAACAACAATCACATCAGAACAAGCATCGACATGTTCTTAAACCAGCAAAATGGAGGGTCTTGTCTCAAGATATGTATACCTTTTTTTGGTACCCTGTATATATCCTCTGCTGCTGTTTTGTGTCTTGGAATTACTAAACACATGTACACACACAAGGGATTTAGAATATATGTGCACACCTAGCATTTTCTGTACAGTCAACTACTTTTAAGTGGTAGAGGGAAAGCACATTTTTTTAAAAAACCTAAATCAAGAGTCCTTAATGTTTTGAAGATTCTGAACACTAGAACATAATCTTTCAGAAGTTTTCTTTCCTTCTTGTTCTTTCACATGCTTCATATCCAGCTCAGACCAAAGCTGAGGTTTTTAGCCGGGAAGGCCTTCACAGAATTGCTGTCATCTTTCTGAGCCTCCAGTTCCACCTTAGTTGACTTCAGTACTTAGGCTCTTTTCTTGAAAGTCACCTGGGGCTTCCTGGGCTGCTCTCAAGGACTACATGGTTTCTGTGTTCAGTGCCTTCATCTGAGACAGAGTGTCCTGTATTCTGTTGCCTCTAGTTCTGTGCTCCAGTTTTCTGTCTGGCATTATGACCTCATACTATGCATATTCATGGTTGTCTAATTATCGCCCCTTCACTTTCAGTCAAGATGCTAACATTTTGTTAATGTCCTTGAATAATGTTCTTGAATATATGCATCAATGTGTATGTGTGTGTGTGCAAGCTCACGCACACTTACAAAATGGATTCATATATTTTATTAACACATATAGTACTATTTATGGGAGAAGGACGTGGCAACCCACTCCCAAGGCAATCCTGAAACAATCTGCTATTGAAAACCCTATGACGGTCGCTATGAGTCGGACACGACTTGACGGCACCTAACAACAATAGTACTATTTTGCTAGCCTGATTCTTTTCCCTCAATACAAGTTGTAGATAATTCCCTATGACGTTATAAATGGTCTGCATCACTCTTAAGTCACAACCACATCCATCATAAGGGATGAACCATACTCTCCATAATTCACATGACTTTTTCTCTGCTGATGCACATTAATGAATCTAGTTTTTATTATTAGAAATTCAGTGAACATCCATATTACATATTTCTGGATGATTGTTGTTAGGTGCCATTGAGTCTGTGTCCCACCCATAGCGACCCTATGTACAAAAGGCAAAACACTATTGTCAGTGCTTCTCTGCTATTCATAGGGTTTTCAATGGCGGATTGATTTTGGGAGTGGGTTGTCAGGTCTTTCTCCTAAACCTACAGCCGCTGGTGTTCCCAGGCGGTCTCCCATCCAAGTCCTAGCCAGACCTGACCCTACTTAGCTTCTAAGATCTGAGAGGATCTGACACCACAGTGCTACGGCTGCAGGCCACATATTTCTGTAGATTGGTTCAAATCCTTCCATAGAATCAAAAAGACCATTTCCAGTACATTTTGTGGATATTAAAGATTTTTAACATATAGTTCTAAATTGTAGGACACCATACCCATTTGGCTTCTGGTGAGGGGTCAAAAATTCTACTTCCTCGTCCAGTGTCTTCATATTGTCACAGATACCTGGTGGCTTTGTCAAGGGAAACTGCTTTTCTCACCTAATCTTGCATTTAGACTCTTTGGCGTGGACATGCTTGAAGAGCTGGGTCCTCTACCTGTCCCATCCTCCGTCCTCCATCCACACTGCTCCTGGAATGTTTGGCCATTCATCTATGACGTGTGTGGCTGTTTGCAGTGACAAGAATCACTGCATAAATGTGTTCTGTTCTTCAGATCTCTCAAGACTTCAAATATCCCCTACGTCATAGTGCTATGCCTTGTTTTGCGTCCAGATTTGTATGAAGATTGAGGTTTTTATGATAGTGATAAAATCAGTTTTATATCACAGACATTCTTGGCCAACCCATTCTTCTTCCAAATCCCCATGTACCTAATGAAGAAAAGTGGCCTTTTTAAAAATAAGAATTTATAGATATTTTTTTTAAATGAGGTTTAAATAAGACTGTGGTTGGACTAGCAATGACAGGGGGCTGTGTTCTGGTTTCAAGCAGACCATAAACTAACAATTCACTCAAAAAACTCAAGCAGGTGGGGATGTGAGCATGGCTCCAAGGATAGGATTATTTAGTTTGGGGAATGGGAAAACATCATGGTAGGGATGGGTTTGGGAAGAATTTTTGTTTACTTGAAATAAATCTTGATGCCTTTTATTAAAAGCCGTTATGTAAAAAGGTACATTTTGGTAGAAAACCAGGGTTTCAGATTTTCTTTTCTTTTCTTTTTTAATTAATTAATTAATTAATTAATTTTTGCAGTAGCGGGGTTTGAACCCAGGGCCTTACGCCTGCATGCTTAGCAAGTGCTGGACCACTGAGCTGCACCCCCAGCCCATTTTTTCACTTTTTGAGACAGAAGTAATGTCTTAATGAAATGGGTAGAACTTTTTGTTCTCAATTATGTCATACATCCATGAGAAGATCTTACTTTTAGGCAGAGACAGCTTAATACCAATTCTACTTTGATTTTTCATTTTTCATGAGGCAAGTACAGAGAAAGCTTGTTTGGAGATGACTGGTAATAAAAGGAGCTTTATTATGGCAGTTTTATTATGTTCCACTCAAGTCTTTGACATCTTGAATGATAATGCCAAAAATCAGAGCTGTCATCTGCTGTGGCTTCACTGTATTTTCCAACAGCTCACGTGTTAGACTCCTCATTCCCAGAGTCCTATGCTAATGGTACTTGGAGGTGGAGTATCATTACGCTGTCTGCATCTGTGAGCCACTAGGAAGGGATATTTTGGTTCAAGGATCATTGGTCTGTTGGCTCTGGTTCACCTTTCTCTCACCAGTGACAAGATGCTCCCTGAAATCAGAAAGTTTTGTTGAAAATCTGAAACCCAGCTGGGCGTGGTGGTGCACACCTGTAATCCCAGCAGCTGGGGAGGCGGAGGCAGGAGGATCGCAAGTTCAAGACCAGACACAGTCTGCGTAACTTAGTGAGACCCTGGTGTCCAACTCATAGCAACCCTAAGTACAACAGGCGAAACACTATTGACAGTGTTTCTCTGCTGTTCATAGGGTTTTCAATGGCAGATTGATTTTTGGGAGAGGGTGGCTGGTTTCTTCTCCCAAGCCTACAGTATCTGGTGTTCCAGGCAGTCTCCCATCCAAGTACTAACCAGGCTCGACCATGCTTAGCTTCTGAGATCTGATGGGATCGGACGCCACAGTGCTGCGGCTGCAGACTTTAGGTAAGCTAGAAAAAAAGCAAAATAATTCTTCTTGAATGTTATATTGCTTGAATAACTCTATACACAAAAGAAATCTACAGCAGAAATATATGTGGAATTGCATCAACTATTTGTTTTTGTTTTTTCTCTCTTTTCCTTATTAAAACTTGTCCGGAGCACATGCATTTTATCTTAATTAAAATTACATGTTGACTTAGTTTTTATAAGGAAAGCATTTGAGAATTCTATCACAATCTTATTGTTACTTTCCTTCCCCATCATTTTTTCCAAAATCTTTAAGGAGTTGACAGTTCTCAAAATTCCTTTTTCTTGTTTTAGAAAAAATTTTAAAAAATACTACTTGAGTTTTCAAAATTATAATTGTGTATGGGAGGAAAAATAATTTCTCCTTCCCCCCTTCTGAGTTCTTAGCAGGGATCCCTGTAATAAAAAACAGATTAACAAGAGAAAAACATACGGTTTTTAGTATTTATATTTCATATTTACATGGGAGATATGGAAAGAAATGAGTAAATCTCCAAGAAGTGACTCAGAACTCTGGGTTTTGTAGTACCTTCAGCTAAAACAAGCCACAAAAGGGCAAGAGAAAGTCAGGATCTATGGAGATATCTGAACAGAATATAGACAAGTGTTTAAAACTGAGCTTTCATGATATTATTTTGACTTCTATTTGTTATTGCTTGCAGCCGTAGCCCTGTGGCATCCGATCCCATCAGATCTCGGAAGCTAAGCGGGGTCAGGCCTTGTTAGTACTTGGATGGGAGACCACCTGGGAATATCAGGTGCTGTAGGCTTGGGAGAAGGACCCCAGCAACCCACTCCCAAAAATCAATCTGCCATTAAAAACCCTATGGACAGCGGACAAGCACTGACAATAGTGTTTTGCCTGCTGTACGTAGGGTCGCTATGAGTTGGATACTCGATGGTGCCTAACTACAACATTTGTTATTATTTCTTGTTTCCTCAAAAGAAACTCCAACCACATGAATATACATAAATGCTTGTTTTCTGGGCCAGAGATGAAGTAAGGAATAGTTCTGTAGGTATTTCCCCAGCACCTCTGCTGCTAGGGACTGACAGTTAAGCTTGAAAGGAGGCAGTGACAAAGAGGACGGTCTAGCAAGAGGAATTCCTGGGTCTTCAGAAAGACAGTGCCCAGTGGGGCACCGTTAGTGCAGGGAATCAGCAAGGGGGAGGCCCACCCCCTTGCTCAGATGGATGGAGCTTCCAAGCAGCTAGTGAGTTCTTCCAGTGTAATGAAAGACAGTGCAACTAGGAAATCCTACACATCAGAGCTACTGAAGCCTGAGGAGCTTTCAAAATATCATATGCTGATGCCAAGACCCACTTCAGACCACATATTTAAAAACTTCATATTTAAAAACTTCCAGTGCTCCAATCTTCTCGTGGAACTTGAGTTCAATCTCGCCTACTAGCAAGAAACTTAATCCTTTCTTGCCTTGTAATTGAATTGAAAATAATTGGGTCTAGTTTACCCTGGTAATTTGAAATTTTACATAGCTAACTATCATTTACACCTGCAGCTGTAGCCCTGTGGTATCTGATCCCGTTAGATCTTGGAAGCTATATAGGGTCAGGCCTGGTTAGTACTTCGATGGGAGACCACCTGGGAACACCAGGTGCTGTAGGCTTGGGAGAAGGACATGGCAACCCACTCCCAAAAATCAATCCACCATTGAAAACCCTATGAACGGCAGAGAAGCACTGACAGTAGTGTTTCGCCTGTTGTACGTTGGGTCGCTATGAGTCAGATACCGACTCAACGGCACCTCACAACAAAAACAACTATCATTTATTGAGCATCTATTATATAAATGAGAGATGGGGGACATAATATGGTTGAGGATCATTCCTGCCTCAAGATGCTTATAATCTGCAGAAAGGAGCACATGTAATGCTCCAGGATACCCACAACAAATGGGATACCCTTGCTCACTGGCAGCTGTTTTAGCCCTTCCTCCAAGTACTTCCTGAGAAAGTGATGGGTTCAGAACATACTACCCCAAGATGTGGCACCTTGGCACAGTGAATGTTTCAAGCTGAAAGAAGCTGAGAAGCAGCAAGTTCAGGCTCTGTGGCCTTCCCTTCTTTCCTGAAGCGGGTCATAAGATGCTCCTGTGAACCGGGTGCAGTGGCTCACACAGGTTCTCCCAGTGACTCAGGAGGCAAAGGCAGGAGGATCACAAGTTCGAGACTAGAGGCAGCCTGCATAATTTAGCAAGACCCTGACTCAAAATAAAAAATGAGAAGGAGTTGTGGGGTTTAGGCTTGTGGTTGAGTACTTGCAAAGTATGTGAGAGGCCCTGGGATCAGCCCCTACCCAAGTACAGCAAAAGAAAAAGATGCTCTGTGACAGGCACTCTGCTTGTACCCAGAGGCAAGGAGTATCTTGTGCCTTAAGATGGAAGGACGCCAAGAGGAATCTGGGCAGGCCCCGATTTTGCCCCTAGCTCTTTCCTTTGGGCTATCGTGGTTTTCCATAATGTTCCACTCTTCATCAAAGTTAACAGAAAGATGGTTAAGCTTCACCATTTCTTCAGGTCTCTATTTCCTGATGAAGGCTCCCATGTCATGTGGAACTTAAAGTCTATAAATTTTTTGGCCCTATTTGGGGGTTGAACCCAAGGCCTCACACATACATTGCAAGTGCTCTACTTCTGGGCTGCACCGCCAGCCCATTACTTATTTACTTTTATGTCGGGAGCCATAGGCCCGACATGAGCTAAGGCAATGCCTGCATAAATGGCTACGTGACAGATGTGACCATAGCGGGAAGCTCTGCTACCTGTGGAATGAGGAAACAACACATCAGAGGCTTTGCTGAACTTTGTTGTCTCTTTAGCTACTATTTTAACATGAGTATAGATCTGAACTTTGTTCCTTGATTGTATCT
>VMDO01018400.1:0-42244 GCA_007922755.1 Pedetes capensis
ACACACACACACACACACACACACACACACACACACACACACACACACATTTACAGTGACTGTGTATTTGCGTTGGAACATGAACTTCCTGAGAATTAGCTTTATAATTCCTCTTATATCATTGAATTTTCTCTCTAAACCTTACAAAAACAAAAGACCCACCCCTAAGGCAAGAACTTTTTTTTAATAAAGAGGGATTAGACCATGTATCAAAGTTTACCACAATAGGAAGAACACAAATTAAAGGAAAGAATTATTTTGAACCAATTATTTAAAAAAGAAAAAAATGGCGCTCTCTTCAATAATAGGATATCCACACATGAGGCATTCTTTCCCATATGTTGGCCTAGTTTAATTAAAATGAGTTTTTCCTCCAGTACTGGTAGATCCACCAAAATATTTTCTCTGGCCATTCCTTAGAGATCGCTGTTACTCAAACTAGTGTCTAATTCTCTGGTATGGCTTTGATTCTTTTCTTTCATAATTGGATTCCGCAGGCTGTTTTCTAGCCTTCAGCACTTCCTCCAAAACTAAGTGAACTTGTAACAATATAAGATAAAGCTTTTCCTCCTTTTATCTTTACTTTCTTTAGAGTCTTACCAAAAATCTTGTTTACTCCTAGGGGCTACAACAAATTATTATTTCCTGTTGTTTATGGGAGAAATCACATATGTGTTTTTGTAACCTTAAACAGTTCAACATGTCATTCTTTTCGTAAAAGGTGAGTTTGACCTTATTCCAGACACAGTGTACACGGTTCAGTGTTCTCTTGTTAAATTGTGTGTGCTGCTTTGGCCAAGCAACTTCATCTGTGTGGATGCTATTCCTAAAACTCACTTACAAAATATTACACAAGTCCATGTCAAAGTTTTTCTCTACAGTTCATTATTGTTTTATAGAAGTAAATTTGCAAACTGTAAATTATTTAATACACTTGGTGTAGCTTAAATGCTTTGCCATGAGTGCTTTATAACACTCTCCATGTATGCAATGCTTCTCCTCGAGGTAATATCTCTTGCAACTCCAATAAATCCCGAAAGCCTCATTTTCTGCATTAAAAATCTACCCTCGTCTAAACCCACTTTCACAACATACCCAAGGTAGAGCTTCTTTGCCCCTCAAGTTCAAGACTACTCAGAGGTTTGGTGAGTTCTAGCATAGAAGGGGAAACAAAACCCTCTCTTTGCATGCTGACATTCTGCCAGTGCAGTACAACCCAGCTGTGGAAGGCATCCTTTCTGGTTGGTCAACATGCATGAAGCAGGCGGACTATCACCTCTGGTTTTGTCACTCTCCTTTGCTTCTGTCCACTCCACTGCTTCTGGCCAGAGCTTGTAAAAGTTCCTTTTTAGACAGCAAACATCTTCTCTTGGTCACAATAAATGTTAAAATCATGACTCCCCTGTGAAGCATATGAACTGGCTTCAGAGAAGCACATATCCTTCTTGGTCAAGAGCCTTTCAAGATGTTCCAAGCCTGGTTACCTCCCACGGTGTCTTATAGCTAAACATGAATACTCAGTCTTCAAAACTGGGAGGATGCAACTTGACCCTTTTCTGATCTTCTGCCCTGTCTACTGTTTTACAGTTACCTCTAGCTAGCCTCAGGCTTTTCCGATTTCTGCAAGCGAAAGGCAGATACTAGACCCTACGCTCCTCCGCAAACCTAGGGGACATATTTCAAACTCTTCCCCAAAATGATGTTTGCCTTTACTCCAGGAACAGCTCTGGGGACCTAACATTCTTAGTACTCTTCATGTCACAGTGAGATAACAGTCTCTTTTACATTAAAAAAACACAATATTTAGTGGTGGGACTCCACATTTACTATGCTTGGCATAGAGAAGCAGCAATATCTACTCTTTTGAAGGAAGAGAGGTGAGAATTGTCAGTTTCTTTCAAAAGCAATTTCTTTCATTGAATCTTCTATTGAATGCATGACCTTCTCTTTCCTGGGCTGCTGGGGAAATAATGACTGAACAGGCAAAAAATGCAGGGTTAAGTTTATCACATTTCTTTAGTATATGGGAAAAATTTTCACCCTTTACGTCCCTTGCAGCTTTATAATTTTTGCTGAAATTCCAAGACAATAGAAAAGTGCCATTCTTATTCTGTTACATTTCACAATCTTTTCTATTGCATGTTAATTTTTCTTTAATATTTAAAAGATACTTAGGACCTTGGAATTGCTCCTTCTAACATCCAACAATCTCAGGAAAATACATGTTCTTTCTAAGCCTCAGTATATTATATGTAAAATGAGCTCCTAAGATACTACCTGACATGGTGATTAGGATATCAATTGAAATAATCTATGAGAATTCTAGGTAAACTTTTTAATGCTATTCAAAGATTAGTTAGTATGTTTAATATAAGCTGAGTAAAGTAGAAATTAAAGGCAGTTATTAAAGTAGTTCTGGCCAAAAAAAATCCACCAATAGGTACTAGAGATGAAAATACACACCTGAATATAGATTGAGGTATGCAGATACCACATATCCCAAACTTCAACCAAAATCCTTGAAGAAGAAAAAGAAGAAGGTGTAGAAGTAAGATAAGAAGAAAGAGAGGGGAACAGAAAGAATCAATAAAGAAAAACAATAGTAACACCATAAAGTGCTCATTATGACTACAGAAAATCCCTTCTCTTGATATGTTATCAGCATTGGTCTTCATTTCTCAAACATCTACTCAAATCTTGCCAACTAGCTTCCCTCTTGCCCTAGAATCTCTAAAATGTTTCTTTCCAAAGCATTAAAACTGCCATACATTTTACTTAGAGTTCTCTAGCTATTTCATGCATTTGCATTTTTTGTCTTTCCAATTACGCTTTAAAAATTGAGATAGAAGATTGCCTTTGCATCTATCCTGTGGCTTTTGCAATGCCTATTAGAGAATTAAGCACACCAGTGACACTTAATAGATGTATATTCATTTATCTTCGTTCAAATCTAAGTGTGACACAAACCCATTTGAAAAGTGTCAAGGTGAATTGATTTCTGGAGTAGCATGGTCTACTCCTTGGTTTCATGTCATTTGCCCTCAAACCTAATTTTTAGGCCATGTACTTTTATTCTTCATAGGCTATGTTTATTTCATCTATAGACTTCACAACTCTGGCACACGGCCCCCAGAATAGAATCCCATCATGGAAACTGTGTGAGAACCTCAGTCATGGCTGAAATGGGGCAGAAGGAAGAAAAAATGAAACTCAGAGTTTTGAAAATGGACGCAGCAGAGTAGCAAGGTAGCAGATCATCTTATTCACACATTCTGGTCAATACTAAGACTTGGAGGCCTACAAAGTGCACAGCATCATGTGACACAAGCTTTCCTCAGCTCCCCTTCAGAAGATGCTCTTGGCTTGACATCTATGTTTTAAGACTTCTCACCTACTCATCTCAACCTCTCTGAATGTTCAGAGGACCTTTTTCTCTTTCCTTTTCCAACTCACTCTGTGTGGGTGTCCTCTTCTTTGTCTATCTGAAACCCTCTCAGTCCTAACTTTCGTTCTCTTTCTACTTTTTCTAGGCCTGATTTTCTTATGTTCCTTGTTAGGTGCCATCGAGTCAAGTCCAACTCATAGGGTTTTCAATGGCTGACTGCTTCGGGATTGCCTTGGGAGTGGATTGCCACGTCCTTCTCCTGTTTTTGTGGCACTGGGAATTGAACTCAGGACCTCAGAGACTGCAGAGCAGCGCTCTGCCAACTGAGCTAAGTCCCAGCCCCAATCTTCTTACACTGGCCACAAAATGGAATTCAATATTAATAATAACTGCTGTTCTGACCATCAACATTTATCAGAAATTTATTGTCTTTAATTCTCACAACTATAAACTTAAGTAAAAGAGCATTATTCATATTTTGCAAGGGGGAAAACCAGTTGAAAAAGTAACTCATCCTACCAAAGCCACCCAATAAAAATATTGAGAGTTATGAGGTAAACCTAGGATTCTCTCTTTTTTAACAGTTTTTTTGAGATTTAATTCATATACTATATACGTCAACAGTTTAAAATATACAATCAATGACTTTCAATATATTTCTAGAGCTGTGGAACCATCAAAATTAATTTTAGAACATTTTCACCACCACTCCCAAAAACCCCAGCTCAGTTATCCATCACTTTCTGGTTCCCTCATCCCTCCAGCCCTAGGTAATCAGTAATCTGCTCTTTTTGTCTGTCCTGATATCTCATATAATCATACAATATATGGTCTTTGTGACTTCATTCAAATAACTCATTTCAAAGTTCATCCATGTTGTAACATGTATCAGTACTTCATTATTTTTATGATTGTGTAATATTTCATTGTACTCACTTTATCCACTCACTACTTGATGGGCATTTGGGTTGTTTCTACTTTTTGGCTGTAGTGAATAATGCTGTTGTGAATATTCATATACAAATTTGGGTCTAGGCCCATTTCTATTTCTCTTTGGTATATGTCCAAGAATGAAATGCTAAGTTATATGGTACTCTATATTTAACCTTTTAAAAAATTACCTATTTTCCATTACCAGCACACGAGGGTTCTAATTTCTGCACATCCTCACCAACACTTTTTATTACCTGTTATTTTTGTTATACAGAACCTGGACTAATATACCATCCTGGTAGGCATGAAGCGGTACCTTATTTTAGTTTCTATTTGCATTTTTCATGATGGCAATTCTCAAGTGGACCTTTACATATTTGTTAAAATTATTCAGATTAATGTCAAAATCTTTTACTTAAATCAGTTTACAATCAATAAGAAAAGAAGTGGACACATACACACTAAACTGATATGAGTATGTGTGAATGTATGTATATGTGCATCTTTGTACACGTTTAGGCATATATGGGTGTGACATATATGCATGTGTATGTGTGCATTTGTATGTCTCTGAACTATTGAAAGGACAGATTCTTGTGTTGAATTTCTTAATGTTAAATCCAAGAACTACCATACAACTCTTAAGTCACATAAGGCAAGTAGCTTAATTGCTCTAAGCTCCTTTTCCCTATCTATAAGTAAGGATAATAAAGTAATATATATATATTACTTGCTTATCATTGTGTCTGTTAAATAGTTTGTTTATAAATATTTGCTCAATATTTCTATATTCATTGACTCTTTCATAATTAGGAAGTATTTAATGTACTAGGCAATTTTAAAAGATCGGTGAGTTGTATGTTATATATTTATACACATTTATTTCTAAGTGTGGACAGACAGTACTTTGGCTTTAAAAGTTTCCTCAGAATAGATTAATGTCTCTCCATACCTAACTACTCACTCTGCCTTTCAGAATATGCCTAAAAACTCTCCATACAAAAAGAAAATAATAAGAAACATCCTTTTAATGCAAAATAGAATCATCAGTTTTCATAGCAAAGTATGTATCTTATTTTGACACAGCTGCAAGAGAAATCTTAACCATAAAGAGAAAAGGAAGCTATTCAGGGGCTGTGAAAATGTGTGCCGTTGAAGGTCAGAAAGAAATCTCCTTTTCTCTTCCATAGCCATCTGATTTAGCCCTTGCACTTTCCACTCATCAAACCTGGGGAGCAGGAGAAATAAGCAGCACAAATTGGCAGATAATGCACCTTATTTCCATGTAGAAGCAGGTGCATTTTCCTCCAGATAAGTAGTGCTGTGACACTGATCCACTCTGACAGGTCAGCTGATCTAAAATTACTCAGCACACATGGCCAGTGGCTAGGGAAACTTCTCCCAAGAGCTTATTCCACGACTCTTCAGTCCCCCGGGTGCTAATTAAAATTTACTGGATAATGTTTGCAAAGCTCAATGGCCCTAGTTACAGCAATTATCAGTTACTAAATGTTAGTGCTGAGGATGTCACCTGATGATTGGCTTTTTTATCCAGAGGATTTTCTTTCTCCCCCCCCCCTGGATCTTTCCCTTTACTTCTTCAAGAAACTGAATGAGCTAATGTCTCAATTGGCTTAAAGGGGAGAAAAATAGTCATTCTGCACTTATGATAATTCCTTTCCCATTGGACCACCAGTCACTGAG
Organism: Pedetes capensis; assembly: GCA_007922755.1. Lineage (NCBI taxonomy): Eukaryota > Metazoa > Chordata > Mammalia > Rodentia > Pedetidae > Pedetes > Pedetes capensis. The sequence goes on from VMDO01018400.1 coordinate 6,023, forward strand.
GGATCTCAATTTTAAACACAAGCACCTGATCCCACTATTAAAGTGCAGGGCTAAATTGAAGAACCCAACTGAGTAAAAAAAGGTCCTCCTTGCATATCCATTTGCCTCAGTGGTTGCATCAGCTATGCAGGCAGAATGAGAGGTCTGGCCAAGACCTACCAGTCTAACTATGGTGTTGCAAATGATTGCTCTTGAAGTAGAAGGTGATACTTTCAATCAAAAGACATCCAACTCATTTATGAAATTGGTCACCAAACCAGGCACAGGCAAAAGATTCAACAACTTCATATCATGTCCTGATCCTGACTTCTATAGATCAGATGAGGACCCAATTGTTGCAGTGACATATAGGCACATTTGCTCCATCTAATTGAACTTGTAATATACTTGATGGCCTTCATTAAACAGAGAATCTGCAGCTGGAAATAAGATGGTCTAGATACTCTTCAAATAAATGACCTTAATGCTCAAACTTCTTTAAGTTCTCATTCAGAAAAAACATCATATCCAAGGGCAGTAGAGTTGGCCCTCTCTATTCACAGGTTCAATCAACTGCAGTTTAAAAACAATTTTTAAAAAATTGCATCTCTACTGATAATGTACAGACATTTTTCTTGTCATCATTCTCTAAACAATACAGCATAACAAATATTCATGTAGCATTTACATCATATTAGGTATTTTAAATAATCTAGAGATAATTCAAAGTATATAGGAGACATGCATAGATTATATTCAAATACCACAGCATGTTATATGAGGGACTTGAGCATCCACAGATTGGTATCTGAGGAGGTTCCTATCCCCTATGGATACCAAAAGACAACCGCATAGCTGAACTCTATTATCTAGGATGGCAGCAGAATTTGCTCTTTGCTCCTATATCAATGGAAAATTTTGCCAAGAAACAATGTTCTCAGGTGTTTGTTCCCAGAGGATTTTTTTCCCAGAATTCTCTTCCAAGAAGATCACTAATATTTGTAGGGTGTTTTTTTGTGTGTGTGTTGTTGTTGTTGTTGGTTTTTTTTTTTTTTTTTTTTTTTTTTTTTTTTTTTTTTTTTTTTTTTTTTTTTTTTTTTTGGTACAGAATGGTTAGACCCATGGTCCTACGCCTGCATACTTTGTAAGTGCTGTACACTGAGCTGTACCTCCAGCCCATTTTTTTTAACTATTTATTTAGAGACAAAGTCTTGCTAACTTATGAAGATTGACTCTGATCTCAAACCTGCAATCCTCTTGCCTCTGCCTACCAAATCACTGGAATTATAGGCCTGAGCCACCACACTCCACTGTCTTTGTAGAATTTCTACTATATTCCAGACATTAACATTTGGCACTTTAAACAAAGAGACTTATCTTTCTTTTCTTTGGCCCAACTGGCCTGTTGGCTTTTTATTTTCCTTTATGAGTGGATATCTTTTCGGAAGCAGAGAAAAAGCTAATGGCCCAAAATTTTGATAATTAGGAGTGTGTGCAGGAGCAACATGGAATGGCAGAAGGAAGACTAGACAGAGACAGAGACCCAAGGGTTATTTTACAATTCTTCCTCCTTAAATCTGTGGCCTCTGTCAAAGTAGTTAACATTCTGAGCCTCTGTTGACTTTACTGCGTTTAAGATTAAACAATGCATGTGAAGAAGCTTAAAAAGATGTGAGATGCTATAGAAGCATAAGGAAAGGAGGATTCCTCCAGCTAGGAGAGCAGCAGTGAAATATTTAAGACCCTCACAAACACTAGTAATGCATTCTCATTGAGATCACATGAAAGGTCATTAAGTTAAAAAGGTACAGCTGGGGACATCCTATGGTAAATGATCATCATCAATAATTTAGGCAAGCATTTTCTGTTTCTGATCTATATAATACTTTTAAGAACCAAGCAGGTTAACATTATTATCCTCTTTCTCTCTCTTTCTCTCTGTCCTCTTTCTCTCCTCTCTCAGTGGTATTGGGGATTGATCCTAGGGCTTTGCACATACTGGGGGTATACTCCTAGCACTTTTTTTTTCTGAGTCAGGATCTTGCTAAGTTACACAGGCTGCCTCTGGCCTTGAACTCAGTATCCTCTTGCCTCCACCTCCCAACTTGCTGGGATTACAAGTATATATCACTACACCTAGCTAACATTACTATTTTAGACCAAGCATGTCCAACCTGCAGTTGAAACACTGTGGTGTCCGATCCCATCAGATCTCGCAAGCTAAGCAGGGTCAGGTCTGGTTAATACTTGGATGGGAGATCCAAGTACACCAGGTGCTATAGGCTTGGGAGAAGGACTCTGCAGCCCACTCCCAAAAAACAAGTAGCCATTGAAAACCATATGAATAGCACAATAGTGTTTTGCCTGTTGTACATAGAGTCACTATGAGTCAGACACAGACTAGAGGGCACCTAACAACAACAACATGTCCAAGCTGTGGACCCTAGGTTGCACACTACCTGGGACAGCTAGCAATGTAGCCCTACAAAATCTTTTAACATCATGTGATTTTTAGCATCTACTGTGACCCCCCATTATGTATATGCACAAACTATATTATATAATTTATATGTGGCCCAAGACCTTAACCTGATGTGGCTGAAAGGTTGGCTACTTCTGTTCTAGACCACTCCATTTCTTTCACCATTTTCTCACTTCATGCCATGTAGACTGTGTAATACCATGGAGTAATAAACTTATGTTCTCTTCGTTTAAGCTCCACATATATTTTCTTTAAAATTTCAAAGGTTTGCAATGTACCTGGTAAATTTTGTAAAAAAGCTTGTGATAAAGCTTACCTGATTTCCCAAGAAAAAAAAAGAATGTTTAAAATATCTTTGTATGGCCAGTACAAAATAGCTTAAAATAATTTTTGTATGTCTGAAATTTACTGAGCCAAATAATGAAAAAAAATATGCAAGGAAGCAAATTTGTATGTATATTTTATAGCTGTTTCCTTGGGCCAAATTGATGATGGAATGTTATCCTTAACCACAAAACATTTATGAAGTGTCAAATATTTGCTGGGATTTTTTTGGTTCTGATTTACAAATCATTTCAAACATAAGGAAGCGTGATGGATAAGAAGAAAGTTAGCAAAGAATGTGTGAAAGAACGATCCAGAGAAAGTAGCACATGCTCTTGGATGGGAAAAGTCACAGCTAAGAAAAGGGTGAAATGTGAGCAATGGAGGCAAGACTTAAGCAGGACCCTGGCAGACTCTGCTTAGTGGTCAAGGACAGAGGTTTATTTAGCTCAGTTGGTAGAACGCTGCGCTGCAGTCTCTGAGGTCCCGAGTTCAATTCCCAGCACCGCAAAAATGGGAGAAGGACCTGGCAATCCACTCCCAAGGCAATCCCGAAATAGTCAGCTATTGAAAACCCTATAAGGGTCCCTATGAGTCGGATACCGACTCAAGGGCACCTAATCTAACAACTCACAATTGCTGATAGAGGACGGAAGCGGAAACAGTAAACAAATCCATTGAACCTTTCTCTCTTCCTCTCATGCTCTGCCACTGCTTCCCATCCAATGGCTTTCTTTTTACATACAGCAGAGTCGAGATGGATAGAGACACTGGGAAAGGAAAGATGGCATGTAGAGAATAACCAGCAAATTCTATCGTGCATTTCATCCTAAGGAAAATGAGAAATCTTTGAAAGATTTGTCACTTAGATCTTCTTTGTTGTAACTTTTTTGAAAAGACCACTTTAATTTAAATGGACGTTTGCTTCCATCATGAAGTTCATTCACTGGGGGTGGGGGTGAGCTGCTTCAGTTTGGTCACAAGCTTAAAAAAGAATTTACAAAGAATATCAAGACCAAAGGCAAATTTGGGCACTCCAATAATAACCACAAATGATGCTATGGAAATCTATGAGATCCATAGGCTTAGAAGATGGTAGTGAACTCTGTCCATGATCATGTTGAAGATGGCATATTCAGTTTATGCTGTGTTGTTGTTTTTTTCTTTTAGGAGTAAGTATTGCAAATTTTCATCAAAGGATTTTATAAAGCTCAGATGTTTCCTGTTTTTGGTGGTGATAGTTACAAAGCTGTTCTTTTTTTTTTTTCCTGTGTTAAGTACTGTGTTAAAGAGAGAGGGGTGGAGAGAGAGAGAGAGAGAGAGAGAGAGAGACTCTTTAAAGTAATTTGATACCTCAGTGATAATTTGATGTTCTGCTAGAATTATGTTTTATACGCCTATATACCTAAAATTGGAAAATGAGAGCATTTTGAGAGAAATTCTAGATTTTTTAAAAGTACATATAGTGCATTTTCTATAAGTGAGAGAGTCATGAAGAGTCCAGGAAATTTTCTAATTCAATGATTCTGATATTCTATTACATATATAATCTCAGGAGATTTCTTATTTTTAGTACTGGGATTATTGAACTGAGGGCTTTGCACATGCTAGGCAAGTACTGCCCCACTGAGCTACATATCTAGCCTCCTCTTATAATTATTTTTTATTTTGAGACAAGTCTCCCTAATTTACACAGGCAGCCTCTAGCCTCAAACTCATGATCCTTCTACTCCAGCCTCTTTGTCTAATTGCTGGGATTACAAACATGGGCCGTGATGATTGGCTAGGGAGATTGTTAATACTCCCTTTTGTAAATTATCAAGGCCTTCAAAATCAACTGAAAATAAAACTTGAGTAAAACCTGGAGTTTTGCATTTGAAAAAAAAAGTTCTCTCTATGATTCTGACATGCAGCCACATTTAATAATCACCATGGTTGTTGTTGCCGGGTGCCATTGAGTCGTGTCCAATTCAGAGTGACCCTCACCATAGATACACAGTAATTCAAGGCCTAAACTATGTTCATTTAAAAATTCCAGGCAATTAAAATGCTGTTGAGGCTAGCTTAATAAGTTTCCAGGTCCCTCTGCCTAAAAAATATCTATTATTCTTTATACTTATTTTCAAACTGAACACATAGAGATGGACTCAAATTCCTAAAACTGAGTTGACTTCAGTGGCTTGCTTCCCCATTGTGCAGTGCCAACATGTGCTCCTTGGAAATAGGTTTTTTAAGATGTATAACTTAAAGTTTGTTAAATTTTTGGATTTTTATTGTTAATATATTTTAATATCTTCTGAAATGCCCTGGGAACCTAGTCTGGGGGTGGATATATTGAGGGCATTCAAGAAATAAAACAATCATTATTATTTATAAATCATAGAAAATTTTTGGTCTGGTGCCTTATTTCAGGGGGAATTGTAGTCTCTTCTGTGATAGTGGCAAACAAATGTCAATCACTGTCAATAAATAGTATTCTGCAATCAGCCTACAACCTGCACTTCAATGTGGTCATTGTCTTCAAACTTCTTTCCTGTGGAAAAAAAATATTCAACTGTGTCCTATGGTTTTGGAAGAGATTTTGTGCAAGAACTACCTTGACTCAGTCTAAAACATTCTAAAACATTCCTCTGGTTTGTATTCTAGTGCAGTCTTCATTATACTGTTCTCTCTCTCTCTCTCTCTCTCTCTCTCTCTCTCTCCTTTCTGTCTCACTCTTGGGCTAACCAAGGCAATCATACTGATCTTGGAATATAAGTCAGTCCTGGAAATGTCATGTTTACCTTCCTATCCTCCTCTTTTTCCTTTAATAGAAATCCCCAAAGTAGACATAAACCATCATCATATGTTTCTATGCAAACGGCTTCAGAGCTCATTGCTCTACAGGTCACTGCTGTAGCATTATGCTTTCCATAGCAAAGCTATTAAAGCAGACTGGACTGGACATAAACAACAACTTTAACCTCAGCCTAAAATCCATTGAAATGAAACAAAATCTACTTTAAAATATTTTATAATATTACCAGGAATTTTTTAAAATTTGGCTTAGATGAACATGAAATGATGATGAATTTCTAAGAATAAGAAGCTGACATGAATGAAGTAGGAGCTGAGGACCACACACAATTGTAACGCAAATACACAAATGCAGAGTCAAGAAAAGGTATTGAGTACAGTGATTTTAGTAGCATTTCTTAGTAGTAATCAGGAAATGGAAATTTAAATATCAACAAAATACCATGCTTCACATTAAATTGGAAAACTTAGAGACAATGCTGATACTTAATATTGGTGACACATTTAGGAAATGCACCTTCTAGCTTTTTTATGGCACTCAATTGGTCGAGTTTCTTTGAAGGAAAATTTGGCAATATCCATTGAAATTTGCAATATTGGTGGCTTGTTAACTCAGTGATTGTTTTTATTTCTAGGAATTTATCCTACAATAATAATGTCATATATCCACACAGATATATGTGTAAAAATTATTCAGTGTAACATATTTAAAATAGAATATGTGGAGAAGGCAACTAAATGGCTATCGTGTGTGTGTGTGTGTGTGTGTGTGTGTGTGTGTAGTAGTAGTAGTAGTAGTAGTAGTTGTTGTTGTTGTTGTTAGGTGCCATTGAGTCAGGTCTGATGCATAGCAATCTTACGCATGACAGAATGAAACACTCCCTGCCATGCCCAACACTATCACTGCTTCTCTGCTATTCATAGGGTTTTCAATGGCTGATTGTTTGGGGGATTGCTTCTAGAGTTGGCTGCCAGGTCCTTCTTCCATTTGTGCAGTGCTGGGGATCAATCCCAAGGCCTCAGAGACCTCAAAGCACCACTCTATCCACTGAGCTAACCCATGTTGTTGTTATTGTTAGGTACCATTGAGTTGTGTCCAACTCATAGCAACCCTCACAGGGTATTCAATGGCTGGTTGTTTCAGGATTGCCTTGGGGGTGGGTTGCTATGTCCTTCTCCCATTTTTGTGGTGCTGGGAATTGAACCCGGGACCTCAGAGACTGTAGAGTGGTGCTCTACTAACTGAGCTAAATCCCAGCCTCTAGCTAAACCATAGCCCCACATATATGTATATGTATATATGTATCATATATATATATATATATACACACACATACACATATATATGCATATATATATATATATATACTGATCTATGAAGAGTTCCATGACATAAGTGTATGAACCAAGTTGAACAATAATTCAAATATTATGACAATTACATAAAATAAAATATATACCTACATCCACATCCATACTTGAATTTATTTAGCGAAAGGACTGGAACTATTTATACCAAAATTGAAACTTATGTGGTCCTTCAAGAAGATAAAATACAAGGCAGGCTAGTGTAGATAATTATTCCATTATTATGCTTACATGTTTCTTTTAAATATCTATATTCTTCCATAATTATGACATTGTTGTGTTGTTGCTAGGTGCTGTTGGGTTGGATCCGAGTCATAGAGATCTTTATAGGGTTTTCAATGGCTGATTGTTCTGGGGACTGCTTTGGGAGTGGATTGCCAAGTCCTTTTCCCATTTTTGCAGTGCTGGGGATTGAAACTTGGTCCTCAGAGAATGCAGAGAAGCACTCTACCAACTGAGTTAACTCCCAGCCCCATTAAAATTTTGGGGACAACTTACATACTCTAATGTTCAGAAGGTAATTTAAAAATCTTTATATTAATTAGAAGATCAGTATCCTATGGTCTTTATGAATTTGTTTTGTTTTATTTTGTTGAGACAAGATCTCTTTGTGTAGCTCAAGCTGGTCTCAAATTCTCTCACCATCCTCCTACCTCAGCATCCCAAGGGCTAGGATTACAAGGGTGCACCACCATGCCTGGCTCTGGTCTTAACGTTAATTGGAATATCTTCATTTAATTCTAAATACTTACATTGTCACATAATACGGAAAGACACCTGTTGTTTTGTTAGGCGCTGTCGAGTCAGTATCCAACTCATAGCAACCCTACATACAATAGGTGAAACACTATCATCAGTGCTTCTCTGCTGTTCATAGGGTTTTCAATGGTGGATTGATTTTTGGGAGTGGGTTGCCAGGTCCTTCCCCCAAGCCTACAGTACCTGGTGTTCCCAGGCGGTCTCCTATCCAAGTACTAACCAGGTCCCATCCTGCTTAACTTCTGAGATCTGAGGAGATCAGATGCCACAGTGCTGCAGGCATGGAAAGACACTAAGAGTTGTTAAAACGCAAGTAAAATTGTTGATTGTCATCAGTCTACATAAAAGTATATGTGATTATGGAAAACCTGCAGGAAGAAAACAAAGTGAAAAAAATTGAAAGAAATAAGACCGATGTTTATTTTTCCCAAAATTGATTTGTTCTGGCTCATTCTTTTTACAATTAAAGATTCCATGGAAAGAAAACATACAACTTATTTTTATGAGAAAAAATAATTAGGCTTTCCATTTTTTATACCATTCTTACATCTGAAAGTTGAGTACAAGAATCAGGAAATTAAGTCACATGGCCAACTTCACACAGATGGTTATTAGTGAAGAATAAGAATAGGTCATGAGTCTAATTAGCTCATAGGTCCAGAAAAACCAAGTGTTTTACATACCTTCTAGTCACACCAAGCAAATGGTGTATCCTATTTCATATTATCTCATAATCTAATAATAGGTTTTCTTTACTAAATCAAGTCTAGAAGCTACTGCAAAGTTCCCAATTTTTCTTACGTCTTCTAATCTCAATTGAATATGCATTCCCACTGGAAAACTCTGCATTTGAAACTCATTCTTCACATTGCCATTAAATAGCTTCTCTTACTCCCCCTGTATATAGTCTGAAATGTTTGCACTTTTCTTGTAAATTTCCTAGTTATTGTCACATGAGGGGTCCAAAGGGCAGGAAGTTATATACTCAATGTATATTTTAAAGCATGTTCACTTCCCTTACTCTTTTGGTTTTGAATTTGCCTTTGAGGTAGGAAAACAGTAAAGTAATAAAGGAAGTAATAGTGAAAAGGTGATCATAAAATTTTCTGGAGCTGTTAAAATGAGTAAGAATCAAAAGGTGTTTCATAATGTGAGGGAAACTTCTCCATTTTGCATTCTTTGTTGTGGTTTTAACTTATGGGATAGTTGAATAAAAGCAAGATATAAATATATATAATGCATGACTGACTTTTTTATTCCCTTTAAATTTCCATACATAAATGTACAAGTTTTTTCTGGTACTGGGGATTAAAACCAGGGCTTTGCACATGGTACACAAGTGCTCTACCACTGAGCTCCACTCTCAATCCCTTTTTAAAATCTAATTTGTGTGTGTGTGTGATCCAGGGTCTCACATGCACTTGTTGTTGTTGTTGTTAGGTGCCTTCGTGTCAGTATCCGACTCATAGTGACCCTCATAGGGTTTTCAATGGCTGACTGTTTTTCGGGATTGCCTTGGGAGTGGATTGCCAGGCAAGTGCAATTCCACTGAGCCGCACTCTCAGCTCCATTTTTGAATTTTTTTTTAAATATTGAGACAGAGTCTCACTAAATTTTGCAGGCTACCTCTGGCCTTGAACTGATGATCCTCCTGCCTCTGCCTTCCAAGTAGCTGAGATTATAAGTGGGTGCCATGGATCCTGACTTATCTTTTATTTTTGAAACAGAGTTTTGCTAAATTGCACAAGCTGCCTTTGGCCTTTAAACTATGAGCTTCGTGCCTCAGCCTTCCAAATTGCTGAGCTTACAGGTAGGCACCACAGTGCCTGGCTGATGTATAATCAGTATTTTTTAACTAACAATAAAGAACATAGTAGCTCACAACCAGTTGAGTGTGCTGACACATGCCTCTAACTTCAGCAACTCAGGAAGGTAAAGCAGGAAGACTGCAAGTTCGATGCCAGAGGCAGCCTATATAACTTATCAAGACCCTGTCTCCAAACAGAAAATTTTTTTAAATGGGCTGAGGGTGCATCCTAGTGGTAGAGCACTTGCAAAATATGTGTGATGCTCTTGGTTCAATCGCTAAGAACTGCTGCAAAAAAAAAAAAAAAAAAAAAGTCTTTGCTTACCAATAGTGAGATAGATCAGAGGGGTCCCACTTCTCTGTTAATACATTGTTGAAATCACTATTAGTATTAGTGATAAGGATTTTTTCCCCAACTTTACTGTGAGCACTCCTTCCAATGTTTATTCTCCTGTAAATAACCAAAGATACAGGGAATGGGGGGATTTGACTCCCTGATCAATAGCTGTTGGATTCTTTCTTGCTACCTTGGCTGCCTTAAGGAAAGGACTCCTAGACAAGTAGCCAGGTGAACCAGCTCATACCAGCACCAGCTGTTTTGAGCACTTCACAGATGCCTTGATGAAGCCACATGATAACTAGAATTGCAGCACAACTCTAGCTCCTGAAGGTGCAGCACAGCAGCCATGACTGTTTCAGTTTGCAATTTGCATTGGACTTTTTGTCACTGCAAGCCCTGGTGAACTGTAGATTTCATTTCCACCCAAGCCAGAAAAGCAACGCTTCCCCTGGTAGCCTAGTAGAGGGACTACTGTGACTGGTACAAAAGGGACAATGTTGTGATTTTCATAAACATAAACCTTCATTTGCATGACAGGCTTGCTATGATTGGTGCAAACATCTCTTTTCCGAGTATATAGCAGGCTGAGCAGTTGCTTGGTGAGCAGAGCTGGGAGACACCCTCCTTGCAGCCTTCTCAGGTATTTGCAACATTATACTGAATAAAAGTCTTCTCTCAAGTGGTCTTTTGACTACTGTTAGTAAAGTGGACTGGGCTAGCAACACAAAAAAGAAGTGGAGATAGCTGAGCAGTGGCAACAGTAGCAGCAAGCACAGCAGAGTGGTGGGAAAGCTAGGCAGTGGGATGTTGATCTGCAGAAGCAGAGCATCTGAGCCTCCAACTGACAGAAGCAGAGCACAAGATGAGTCTGTGACAATCTGCTGGAGCTAGCATGGGAACCACGAGGCTTCACTGATTGACAGGAAGAAGAGCACAGCCCCACACACCTCCTATGACTGGCTTAAATGAAGCTGAGAACCATATGGCCCTGACTGTAGCAGTTGGGGAGGGGCCACGAGAACCACAGCCTTATAGGGGAAGAGCTGGCTAAGTAACAGGTCTCATGGTAAAAGCAGCAAGGCAGACAGCTGCATTGACAGCTTCAATAGAGAAAGGGCTACAAGATCAGCAGCCAAAAGCAATCGAGACAGTGGCAGCAGAAGGACAGTGATAGCTGCCTCCTGAATGGCAGCAACAGTGACAGCGCCCATAGAAGTAAGAGGCAGATGAATACTTCCAGAAGAACAACCAGGGCAGGAAGAAGAAGAACAGCAAAAGTAAAAAGAAGATAGGCCGGGCATGGTGGCGCACGCCTGTAATCCCAGTGGCTCGGGAGGCGGAGGCAGGAGGATCACCTGTTCGAGACCAGAGTTCGAGACCAGAGGCCGTCTGCATAATTTAGTGAGACCCTGTCTCAAAAAAAAAAAAGAAAAAAAAATGGGCTGAGGGTGCAGCTCAGTGGTCCAGCACTTGCAGAGCATGCAAGCGCGAGGCCCTGGGTTCAACCCCCAATAATGGAAAAAAAAAAAAGGTAAAAAGATGATGAGAGGAGTGGAGAGCTGAGGCTGAAGAAGGACACAAGGCTGAAAAGAGCCAAAAAAGAGAAACTAAAAACCCTGGTCCCAAGAAGAGTTCTAGAAATCTGTTAAGTCTTTAGGATCAAGAGTCTCAGACAACTAAGGCCCAGTAGCTGCAATATTGGCCATTGTCAAGAGCTGATGAGTATGATAAATAGGCCCACCTAGAAGCTGGAACACCAGTTACTATTGAAGGCTTAAGATTCCCATCTTCTTGTCCCACATAAGAGCAATAACACTTATAGGTTTAGGATTCCTGATCTCCTCAGGCTACCTAATAGCTGTAACAATACAGAGTGCCAATTGCTGCTCCTGCTACTTCTGCTCCAGTTTGTCTGCTCTCACTGCTGACTGCTGTCAAACACTTAGGGACACAAAAGCTTCCTAAGATCAGCATTTGAAGGACTTCTCCTTGCCTACCCACTATTTCTATCTTAGGTAGACCAAAAGTACCCCAGACAGCTGATTAGTAATAGTAAGAGTATAGCTTTGGAAGCGTTCACACAGATTTCAGTGAGAAAATTTCCTGTGTAATAAGGATGGTTGCCTGAGCCAGTGTCATCACAATCTTCAATGATGTACATGCAGGTGGGAAAAATTTGTGCCTTATCTATACATGGCAAATAGATAAGAAATCACTAATATACTGTCCATGTACTATGCTTACTGTAAGCAAGTATGATATACTAATGTATAAATTTATTGTAATCTACACCCTAGGTCCCATCAACTTTTGAAGACATCTACTCTAGAATGCTTATCCCAGAATTTAGCTAGCATTCAAAGCAATGAAGTCAATAATCTTTACTTTGTTGTTCTTAGATGCCATGAAGTCAAGTCCGACTCATAGCGACCCTATGTACAGCAGAACAAAACACTCCCCAATTCTATACCAGGCACACGATCTTATTTATGTTTAAACCGATTGTCACAGACACTGTGTCAATCCACCTGGTGGAGGGTTTTCCTCTTTTTCATTGACCTGCCACTCTCCCAAACATAATGTCCTTCTGCAGAGGTTGGTCCCTCCTGACTACATGTCCAGAATAGGTAAGATGCCGTCTAGCCATCATTGCTTCCAAGGAGCACTCTGGTTGCACTTCTTCTAGGACAGATCTGTTGGTTCTTTTGACAGTCCATAGTATATTCAATATTTGTCTCCAGCACCATAATTCCAAAGCATCAATTCTTCTCCTGTCTCCTTTGTTCAATGTCCAGCTTTTAATCTACCATTGAAATCAATCTACCATTGAAAACCCTATGAATAGCAACCCTTACTTAGCGATTGTTAAGTCAAATTTTTAAATATTAATAAAATCTGCATTAGTGGATTCACTTATTAGTATAAGGGATATTTTTTCACTGGAAAAAATTAATGTTCAAAATATATAATTAGCCAGAAAGTCTCCTTAGCCAGTGAGATCCTTGCATAAGAAAAGGATGAGAACACTACAGATTCTTGCTGTATTTTGGACATTTCCAAAGAACACTGAAACTGACCTAAGTAGATATTGGCTGAAACTAAGTTCTCAGAGTTGTGGTTCCCACCTCAGAGTGAATCTGTTATAGTAAGTGCTAGTGGGAATACCGGGGATTGCCTTGGGAGCGGATTGCCAGGCCCTTCTCCCATTTTTGTGGTGCTGGGAATTGAACTCGGGGCCTCAGAGACTGCAGCGCTCAGCCATTGAAAACCCTATGAGGGTCGCTATGAGTCGGATTCCGACTCGAAGGCACCTAACAACAACAACAACAACAGTGGGAATACCAGAGCACAAAGAAAGGAAATTTCTCCACACTTACTAAAATGGGGTGTAGTTTGGTCTAAGATTAATTTTCAATGTAATATCACATCTGGCAAAGATGCTTTACAGCTGCCACATATTTTTAACCTACTGATATTCACCAAAATACTGGAAAATTGCTGAAGGACCAAACTGAGTTATATTAATTCCAATCAGGCTTCATCTGGAGAATAACATAAAGATTACCAAGAATACCTGTTTGAGGGCCTTGAGGTTTTTATCACTATTTTACTTTTTTTAATGTGATGTGAAACTAACCTTATATGAAAGTGTAAAAAGTAACTACTAACTTGGTGATTCAGTGGTAAGAAAAAGCCTCTCATGCCACAAAACAAATTTTCCTGATTCAATTTTGAGGTGATTCTTAAAATTCCACAGTGAGAGCATCATGGCACTAGTCAATGGGTTTTTGTTGTTGTTGATGATGATTTTTAAGCAGTAAATCTTATTACCAAGACATAGTTTCTCTGGAAGTTTGTCACAACTATTTTCTAGAAAATTCTTTATTATTTGGTGGACATACCATTTGTTCTTGACAAGAATGGGTTCCACAGGTGTGTGTATGAGTGTATGCAGAGATGTGTTGGCTCTTGTTTCATTTTAAAACTATTTAGAATAATTGATCAATACGTAAAATTGGGGAAATTTTTATAAAAATTCCAATTTTCATTCTTACCTTAGAATCACTAATCATTACATTTTCATGGTTTTTATTTGCTTAACTCCTCCTGCCCATCCCCCAAAATTGTGCCTAATAACTCTTTAAATAAAATGCATCTACAGGCACAATTCTTACCTTAATTTTTTCTGAAAGAAGACATCCTGCAGACAGTCCAACTTAATGACCTGGCAATGTGGAATTGACTAGAATGCAAACATATTCTGCAGTAAAAGTTAACACATGGTTTTCATATATCCATCTTCCCGGCTTCTTTTCTATAGTCATCCTGAGATTGAATGCTCCTAAACAAGTTTCTTCTGTCCTGGAAATGAAGGGCTAGCCATCCATGTTAATTTTTTTCTTTGATTTTCTTTTGCTCATTCCAATTAAGTCAGTAGAGTTTGATGGACTCTGTCAGCAGAAAATAGCTCTGGTGCTCCTTTTCCTTTCCTATTATAGAATTCAAACTCAAAATGGCATACTTCATTTGTACCAAGAAAATCATCTTGGACACATGAAATAGCCCTTCTTCACTCCCTGGAATTCATACTTTTTTAAATCTAGTGTTCACTATCGGGTAGGAATGAAAGGGGGAAAACAGGCCTCAATGAAGAAAGCTGGAGTAGAGGGGAATCAGAACTAGGAAAAACAGGGACACTGCTGGTTGAAGCTTTTAGGGGACATTAATCACCCAGGAGATGATTCTCGCGTGTGGCCTCATTTTAGCAGGGAAGGCAGTATATTGTATACTTTGCTGATCTTCTTCATCTCCACAATTTCTTAAGTAGGCATGATCCAGGGCTCAATCCTTGGATCTATTCTCTTTCCTTGATCAACTTATATAATTTCATAACCTTAAATGCCATCTCCACACTGTGTTTCTGTCAATAGAACTCCAAACAAGACCTCTCCAGTGAACTCAAGGCGCACATGCCCAAGCTCCTACTTAACTCCTCCCACTGCATGTCAATGAGCATCTCAAATTTTCCCATCGAAAATTAGACTCTTGAGTTCTCACCCTTACACTTGCTTCTGTGGTTTTCACCCTATCAGTTAATGTCAACTATGTCCTTCACTCCTCTTTCTCTTATACCCCACATCCATCCATCGGAAAGACATGTTGGTTTGCCTTCTGAATCTTCATAAAACCCAACCACGTCTTGCCACTTCTGCTTTGGGCCACCACCATTTCTTTCTATATCACCATAGCAGATTTCCTACCTTTCTCTTTTAACACCCTTCGATTGCTTAATCTCCACATGGCACCCAGAGGGATCTGTTGTCTTATGCTCCCAAATGTTTACTTTGAATAAAAGAGAAATTTTTACAATGGTTTGTGTGGTGCTACCCAATTGTATCCTCAACCTTCCTACTGGCTTCTTTCTTCTGTGACCTCATGACTTTATTTCCAGCTAACTCCCCCTGCCTTCATTCTGCATAAGTCACAGGGCTGCCTTACTGTTCTTTGAACACATTAATCATGCTCCCCATACAGGGCTTTCCCACTTGCTGTTACCTGTGTCTGGAGGCTTTTTCTTTAGACATCTCCATGCTGGCTCCTTTGTGTCCTTCATATATTACTTTCTCAGTAAGGTCCCCACATTCATCTGTCAGCTTGTCTTGCTGTGGGGCCTTGCCTCTTGCTGTGCTGCTGAAAATTATGCCACCAGTATTTCAGATGCCAGAAGGGTCTGACTGATAGATTTAAGCTGAGCTTCCAGACCAAGGCAGACTAGGGAGAAGGACCTGGCATCCCACTCCTGAAACAATTAGCTTTTGAAAACTCCATGAATAGCAAGGAAGCACTGTCAGATAGAGTGCAGGAAACTGAGCCCCGCCCCCCCCCCCCCCACACACACACACAGCCTAGCTAGAAGACATTCAAAAGATAAGGAGGACAGAGTTGCCTCCTCAAAGTAGAGCTGACCTTAATAACGGGAATGTAGTGAAGCCTCTGAGACCTCCTTTTGTTGATGTGCCATGACTCAAAATGAGAAGAAACATAGTGTCTGCAACATTGGGTCTGCTCAAACATTAAAAAATCATGTGCATGGCACAGTATTGGGTATTATTTAATTCTGTTATACACAGAATCACTATGAGTCAGACCCAGATTTACAGTGCAAAACAACAACGTTAGCCTCAACCAACTGATGTGACATTGTAAGGTGTACCTCCCTATACTCTCTGTTCTCTGTCCTTGATGTATTTTTCTCCAAAACACTCATTTTTTTACCTTGCCAAATAATTCATTTTCAATTTATTATTGTCTGTTTCCCTCTAAAAAGAATGCAATTCCCATGAAGACAGGTAATTTTGTCTGACATGTAGAAGATATTCAGTAAATTAACTGAATGAATGAAATAAATGAAGAATGAACCACAAGCCCTCTAACTTAAATTTGATCTAAAATGAGCAGTGTGACCTCAAATGAGTCATCTGATCACTCTGGGACTTAGTGTGGTCATTTGTAAAAACATAAAGATTAGATCAGTGGCACTCAAATTCTCTTGTACATGTATATCAACTGGGGATATTTTTGAAATATATATTAGGATTCAGCTAGTCTGACGTACTTCCTAAAATTCTGCATTTCTAACATCTTCCAGCTTGCATTCTGAGACATTTGTTTTTGTTGTTAGGTGCTGCAGAGTCAGTGTCCAACTCATAGCAACCCTACATACAACAGGTGAAACACTATTGTTAGTGCTTCTCTGCTATTGATAGGGTTTTCAATGGCAAATTGTTTTTGGGAGGGGGTTGCCAAGTCCTTCTCCCAACCTTACAGCACCTGGAGTTCCCAGGCAGTCTTTCATCCAAGTACTAACCAGGCCCGACCCTGCTTAAATTCCAAGGTCTGACGGGATTGAACGCCATAGTGGTATGGCTGCATTAGGTAATCATTAATATTCCTTTCCTCTTGTTAACTCTAAATCAGAGATTGACAAACCACAATTCGTTATGTCTTTATAAATATTTATTGGAACACAGCCATGCTCATTTATTTACACAGTATCTGTAACTGCTATCATACTACAACAGCACAGCTGAGTCACTGCAACAGAAACCATATGTAATTGCAAAGTCAAAAATATTTGCTATTTGTCCCTGTAGAGCAAAAAGTTGCTGATTCCTGCCTTGTAGCAATGGAGTTGCCTCTGGCAACTATTTTGGAATTCAAGTGTCTTAACTATGTATGATTTGTGTTGTAATATTTTTAGTTATTTTCTTAATTGTTTCATGTTGCCTCTTCACATAGTTTTAATATCCTCTAAGACACAAATCATGTGACTTGCTTATTTGATGTCCACATGAGCACATTATTGGAGAAATCTGAAACTGAAAAATGACCTTAGATACCAACTAGTCTAATTCTGCATTTAAGACACAGGGCCTAGGGAAGTGAGTAGTTGTTCTACGTCACCTAAGAGGTAAAATAGATAGAGAAATACTCAGGTGTTCCAATTCAGGTCTCACTTGCTTTACGATATACAACTCCCTGCCTTTCTTTGTCACAGTTACATGAGCCATTCTGATTTTATTTATGGCAGTGGTCCAAATGTGAGTATTAACAATCATTTATATGAGGTACCAAAGAAAACTAAAGAGAAAAACTTAGATGTTCTTAAAAATAATTCAGCTTAAGTGAGGTGTTGAGCCACGGTTAACAAAGTCTATAGGGAATAGAGTCAGAGAGATCGAACAGACACCAGCCGGATTCTTCCTGAGGACCACGGTACTCATTCCGCATATACATAAAGAATTGGCTTCAGATCATTCTCAGGTTAATCCTTTTTGGGGATTTACCCTTAGGTGAAAAGAATCATCTCACTCAAGTTTAGGTCCCTTTTCTGAGACAATGCATACCTAATAACTGCAAGATGTGAGAGTACAAATCCTGGGCAACCGTTTGCCTCTATTACAAACAACTCAGAGGTGCCAGCCCTTCCCCAGACTCCCCCAGGTAATCAGAGAACACCTCTGCAGCAACTGCAGTCAAGTTTACCTTCCTCCTCCACAGAATCCTGCTGCCTCACACCCGACAGGGGTCCATCTCCCTCTACCCCACCAGGCTTCCTTCTCTGCTCTTACACAGGCATCACGTGTAAGTGCACTCTCAGTCCATATCCTGCATCTGCATTGCCTTCTAAAGCTACATTAGGAGAACCTGAATCAGGGCAACAAGAGTGACCCAGACGATCCTCTGAACTGGTTACTATGGATTCAGGTTTACAGCTTGGAAGTGGAGGTAGCAGGAATGAAGGAGTTGAAACATGAATTAGTCAGCTGTCATCACTGTAGCAGAAAAATCAACCCAAACAAACTTATATAGGAAAGAGATTTACTGAGAGTTCACAGTTTGTACGTCATTCCACAATGGCAGTGGGGCAAGCATGGTAAGGGCAGGAGGTGGGGCCCAGGGAAGACAATCTCACATCTTCATGAACAGGAAAGAGAGAGCAGAGCCACATTTCCAGGATAAAAATCTCCAAAAGCCTACCCCTAGTGACTCAATTCCATCAAGCTAGACCGATCCTCCTCCCAAAGTTCCACAACCTCCTAAGATAGCACCACAAGCTGGGGACCAAATGACATGACCTTTGGGAGACATTTGGAAACAAATCATAACCAAACACAAAGATCAGTTTCATTGAAGTCACTGTGGCATTGGATTTACTTTGAGTTTAAGAAGGAACAAGGATGGTTAACAGCATTGGTGCCAGGCACTTGAGTACTAACCTGAGACTCTCTGTGGCATTACAGGTGACAGGCCAGTACCAGTAGCTTCCCAGTGGCAGTGGTGCCCTTTGTATTTTGCACCGGGGACTAGCTCCAGGGTTGGCAGTTTCCCCTGTTAGACAGAGAGTAGAAGAGGAGAAGGAGAACCTCAGAGGTAAAGACCAAGAGGACTATGTTCTGAAATACAGGAAGTATCCCCTGAGGTCTCCTAGAAACAGTTGTCCGGGTGGAGAAAGAGCAAAGGAGTATGTAGTTCCCAGTTTCACACAGAGCTCAGGCAGAGAAACAGGAGTATGCCTTTATTTATACTCCTCCGATGGCATGGCCTGGGGAGACACTGGCTAAGACTCATGGCTTCTTTTACTATACCCCAACTCTCTATTAAATCCTATTCCCTATACCTTCAGAGCACATAATTCCACATAACACTGTCTGCTTTCTTTGATCCATGTGACTGGATGAATCATCAGCTCCCATCCCCCACCAGCCCTTTCATAGCCAAAGGCACAATCAATTTCAATATTCAGGGGAAATAGACCACACAGGATCTATGGCCTCCCTACAGGGACCTGACATATTAACTGTGGTAATGTTTCTAATTCAGTCTATTTACTTTGGGATGGGCCTGTCTCTCCTGTTCATCATTTTAACCCATACATGGGCTGTGTCGTGACTCTTTAGAGTGATGGGGGTGATCCTCAGGGCACAGTCGTGAGAAGCTTGATGAGGGAATGGCTACAGTGAGCTCGTGTCGCTTCAGGGTAATGATGACTAATTCCATTCACGTTCCTCACCCCTGCATTGAAATCTTCTCTTGCCTTTTAAACTGATGTCTGTCGGACGGAATGAGACTCTGCCAGTGTCACGGCTTGATGAATGGGTCCGGTGGAGGCACTCCTTCTTGTCATGAACAGAGACAAGTGAGAGAAGTAAAGAATAGCAGAGGAGTAGAATTGGGGGAGGGGAAGGCTCTCCAGGAGGAAGAAAAATGAGCAAGGAGAGGTGGGAAACATCCTCAACCAAATACCACTGTTGTGATTCAAACACTTTTACAGCTTTTGCAATCTTCTTCTTGTTAGGTGCCAGCGAGTCAGGTCTTACTCAGTGACCTGACCCTATGTACAACAGAACAAAACACCCCCCAACACGGTGTCATGCCAGTGCTATGTCAGTGTTTCTCTGACTTGCATAAGGTTTTCCATGGCAGATTGTTTCAGGATTGCTTTGGGAGTAAGTTGCCACATCTTTCTCCTGTTTTTACGATGCTGGGGATCTAACCGAGAGCCTCAGAGGAAGCAGAGCAGCACTCTACCAACTGAGCTAAACCTCAGCCCTTTTGCAACCTAGAAGCACACTACTGAGATTATCTTACCATATGTATGTGGTCAAGAACAAATTATTCAATGATCCGCATTAAAGCATGGTAAGATAGATTTTATTCAGAACCCTCAAGATAGGTGTGGGGACCACTTTAATGAGATTTTTCAGTGTGCGAGAGAGATTAGAATCAAATCCCAAATATAACCTGAGAAAGTGGGAGTTTAAAGCCAAGCATCAGGGTGGGAGTAGTGGATGGAACGTAACTATGGGAAACATCGGGAATAAGGGCACAATCTAATTAAATTAACCTATAAGATCCTCGCCTGCAGCCATAGCCCTGTGGCATCCGGTCCCGTCAGATCTCGGAAGCTAAGCAGGGTCGGACCTGGTTAGTACCTGGATGGGAGACTGCCTGGGAACACCAGAAGCTATAGGCTTGGGAGAAGGACCTGGCAACCCCCTCCCAAAAATCAATCTGCCATTGAAAACCCTATGAACAGCAGAGAAGCACTGACAATAGTGTTTCCCCTGTTGTACAGAGGGTCGCTATGAGTCGGATACCAACTCGACGGCACCTAACAACAACAACAACAACATAAGATCCTTGCTGTCCACAGGCCGGGGTAAGCAGACATGACATGGAAGACCATGAGGGAGGAGGAACCCAATCAGATATCCAGGGTGGATGTTGTTGCTGTAAGGTGCTGTTGAGTTGTGCCTGACTCACAGCAACCCTCATATGGTTTTCAATGGCTGATTGTTTCGGGATTGCCTCAGGAGTGGATTGCCATGTCCTTCTCCCATTTTTGTGATGCTGGGAATCAAACTCAGGACTTCAGAGACTGCAGAGTGCTGCTCCACCAACTGAGCTAAATCCCAGCCTATTGAGGGTGGTAGGTTCTTGCTAAACTAATTTAGCACAGTTCTTTGCTAAAACTGGGTTTTGCAGAGAATTAAACAGACAGGCCGAGGAGAAGGTTTTAAAGCCTGACTACAGTTTGGCCCAGGCTGGGATTTAGCTCAGTGGGTAGACTGCTGCGCTGCAGTCTCTGAGGTCTCGAGTTCAATTCCCAGGACCGCAAAAATGGGAGAAGGACCTGGTAGCCCACTCCCAAGGCAATCCCGAAATAGCCATTGAAAACCCTATGAGGGTCGCTATGAGTCGATACCGACTCGACGGCACCTAACAACAACAACAACAGTTTGGTCCAGCAGAGAATCCCAGTCCTATGTCAGGGCCCTGAAAAGCTCAGGTTGGTGTGTTTTCCAGAAAGTATCTCCCAGGGGCTGCATTGTAGCAGGTGATTCCACAGAGACAATTTGCTCTTCTCTATCAAACTACTCCATACCTACTGCAGGATGTTGACCCTTGATGCATTCTTAACTAGCAACAGTGAAAAGAAGAGCCTTCAGATCAATATATCTCTGGGTCATTAATGTTGAGCTGATAGCAATATTGTTTAGATTGTTTAGATAACAAGCAAACAGTCAAGTTTTAGATTAGGCTTGAAAATTTTAAAAATACAGAAAAAAATGCTTTTAAGATATGATTCAATTATTCATTTATTAGAGAAGATTTTTTTTCTTTTGTTTAAACTATAGACACTTGTTGGTTTTTAGAATACAAGCAAATTCAAGATCTGGTTTGGCAGAATCTTCTGATAACATGGCAGAATGCCACCCATTAATGCCATTAAGACCAGAATGCTTATGTTTACCTTTAAAACAATTGGTCAATATTAACATTTTCTTATTATATGGAGAAATTTTTGTGATTTAAATTTTTTTTCCATTCCTTTTGAAGTACTGAACCTACAAAAGAAAGCCATGATCAGGATTGCCAGTTAATATTTGGGCAAGCCTCTCTTCAACTCTCATTTTGGAATAGGTTCTGGCTCAAAACCAATTCCCCAGCAAGACCAGAAAAGACCAGAAGGAGTCTGGCCCAGCTCCCAGCAATTTTGGTTGGGCAGATTCTCAGGAGGCCAAGGTGTTTCTGAGGATAACCTAGGCAGCTCCCTACTGGCCAGGATGAACTCTGAAATCATGATCTGGAATTGGGCCCTGTCAGCCCTGGAGAAAACCCAAAGCCATAGATTAGCTTCAGAATGAATCTAACAGGAATGGCTGAGGTCAAGGGCTGGCTTTTGAAGGCCTTTTTATACTCAGAGGAACTCCCTGCTGTTCTTCAGCACAGACAGAGGTGAACCAGGGGCAGGAAAGTATAGATAAGCCAAGTGCTGCCACAGCCAGACCTGCTTAGGCTGAGGGCTTGGGTTCCTGTCCCTTGGTTTATACCTCTGGCATGGCCAAGACAATACATAATGACAATATTCATTATCATTTGCTGAATAGCTCCTCTGCCAGGCACTGGGCTGCCTTAATTACAAAACAACATTTGAAAGCAAAAATTATTATACCTTTCATTGTTGATTTTCCCTTCTGGGCTATAATCTCTGTAAGGAAGGGGATTTTTTTATTTTACACTGATCTTTTCTGCTCTAATCAAAATGTCTGGTGATAGTAGAGAGTGAATAAAGATTTAATATGATTAACTTCACATAACTTACCCAACTTCATACAACTAGCTAATAGCAGAGTCAAAAGCCAAATTTAGATCTATCTAAATGCAAAGTGTGATATAGCCTCCCGTGCTACCCATCTCCTTTCTCTGCCTGCTTTAGAATCTTGATTTAGGTGTGCAATCCTTAGCAAAAACCTAGACACAGGAGGAAAGGAGTCAGCTCACAAAGATAACAGCAGTTTGGGCACTATGACTACTTGCATTATGCCTGCAATGGAGCAAAAAAATGGCAATTTATCAAACTGATGCAATGTTTCTTTTTTCTACAACCATGGAGCATCTGTGCAGAAGGGAGATGTAGTCTGCCAACAGTCACTGAGTTTGGAATTTTGGTTTTCTCTTGGGCATGTACACTCAAGTGCATAATTTGCTAACATATTATATAACTTATTTAATACTACTTCAAGAAAATATTAGAAATGGGATTTCATTATAGCTCTGAATTTATAGGAATATTCAGGAAAATGCTGTATTCTTACTCCTCATAATTTACAAAGCATTTTTACACATATTTTTTTTTCTAGCATCAACACTACTTGAGACTAGACAGAGTGAGTATCCCTATTGTATGAATAAGAAAACCAAAATCTTGAGAAGCTGCCTGATCCATATGAGGTTACATGGCTAATAAAACATAGAGGATCAAAACTGAGATTCTGACTTTTTGTTCATTTCAACAGTGGTTCCCAAACCTTACTGAGTATTAGAATGACTTAGTGATTCTTATTCAATTGCTCTAGGATCAGGCTGAGGCAATAGTACTTTCAAAACAAAGCCAGATAAATGTACAGCCAGAAACGACCACACTCATAACTCCATCTGTTAATGAACAACACACATATCCAGGCATCCTTGGGGACCTACAATTTTGTCATCCTAACAGAATTATCTCAGTTATGACCTAATACTGCAGAATTATTAACAAATGATATTAGTTTCACGAGGGCTACTGATTTTTAAAGACATTTTATAGATACTTTGCCATTCTTCAGCATTTGCAAAACTGAAAATTTAGTTATTGAATTTTTTGCCCATTCTCTCAATTACTAACCATGTACAGAAAAACTTTCTGGGGCCAGAAACCACATCTAATTAACCTAAAGGTTATTTAAACTAAAGAAAAGATGACCGAACAGCAACATAATGAGTCCAATTATTTCCTTCAAGCCCAGGAAGGTCATTAATAACATGCCTTACTTGGACACAAAGCAGCTGGGCCCTCTCCTCGCCTCCCGAAGATTTCCCTCAACAAGTGGAGGCTGGACTCAAGAGGGAGTGATTTGATAGCTACCAACAGTTGTTGTTTTATATGGCTTCCAAAAAGTAAAAAGTATGTTCAGAGTTAGAATCATTTAATGCGAAGGATAGCCAAAATTAGTCAAGATTAGTATTGTAGATGATCATCATATTAATTGATTATAAGAATCAAGAAATTCTCAATGATTTAATATTTCCCAGGCACACTGTGTGACCTACATTGGTTGATGGGGAGCAGTGGGTGGGCACTGCTCCAGTCCCCCAGGTACACAGAGGCCCCACCTTCTTGGAGCTGGACATCTGGAACAAGCAGCCTTCTGAGTTGCCATATTAGGGGAACAGAGGGATTGAAATTTTTCCTGAGCTTTTTTTTCAGTCCTTTACTCTATAACTGACACACACACACACACACACACACACACACACATTTTCCTGGCCCAAACCACTTCCTTGACCCAGTTCTCACTACAACTGGACTGGGAAATATAAGGCAATTAATTCTGTGGGTAATAATCTATCTGCCACGAACCTCTAAAATTCCAAATAGATAATGATTCCCCATATTTTGACTTAGATTGGCTCCCTAGGATTCCCCAAAGCAGAGTTTCTCTGCTTTTTCTTAGAGAGGAGAGCAAGTTGCACTACAGATTAGAGTCATAGAGGAGATATTTCAAAGCTATTGTTTACTTCCACTGAAAATAAGCAAAGAAATACTACTTACCCAAATGGAGAGGTGACTAGTGCTCTTGGTTCCCTTTAATCTATTTGTTCCTTCACTCATTCATTAATCCATCCATGGATTGTTTCCTAGAATTTAAAAAGATAGGATAAACTTACATTTTATCACTTAAGCATAGTTATTCTTAGATTTGGTAGCCTCTTGTGTACCTGTCCCATTCCACAAAAGAATGGGGATCAGAACTTCCTGAAAATGAGCCAGGTTTTGCACAATTGAGGAAAATCTATAGTGAAGAATGAACTAGAATATTTTGAAAAGAACATTACATTAGTTTTTCCAGAATGCTGAAGGCTGAGTTCTCAGGAAACTACCTGTTTAATGAGGTGCCCCACGAGAAAATAAAAACACCTTTCATATTATTTTCATTTGGCAACATTTATTCCCCACATCTTCATAGAAGTAATCAGGCCAACAGACAGCGAGGAAGCCATTCTATGTGATAATTTAAGAGATAACTTTTAAAATATCCTATCATTATAATGAACAAGTTTAAGGACAGCTCCTCTTTGAAAGCTAGATGTGGTACCTTTTCCATTATAAAAATTAAGCCTAAGATTTTTGCTAAGGGCAAAAGATTCCTTACAGGAGAAAAAGTAGAGTGGAAAAAATTCAAATGACATCAATCCAGTTTTAGATTGTTTTTTTCGTCATGAATTCACTCTTAAATGTAGATAAAATCTGTATCTCTTATAAATAAGCAAGAGTTTTTACAATTCTGTGTCAATGTGCTAATGAGTGTTATTGTTGGATATTGTGTCCTGTAGGAAGCAAGTCATAAATTACTATAATTTATTAGAGTAAACTTTGAAATAATCTCATAAAGGGAAATAATTTTTTGAAGAAATATTTTAAATGATTTGATTCATACCAGTACTGAAAATAAACCCAATCTATATTTGATAATTATTCTTGACTATCAGTTTGTTTGGATTAAGAGTACCTAAGGGATTAATTGGGAGAAGGACCCAGAAACCCACTCCCAAATAATCAATCCACCATTGAAAACCCTATGAATAGCAGAAAAGCACTGGCAATAGTGTTTCACCTGTTGTATGTAGGCTCTGTATGAGTTAGACACTGACTCGATGGCACCTAACAACAACAACAAGGGATTTATAAAGCACACTTCTGAGTGTGTCTGTGAGGGTATTTCTAGGGAAAATTAGATCATGAAGGATCTGATCTAATGAAAGTCTTAATCCATTGATTGATTGAAATTTTGAATAGACTATTTGGAAGTGATTGAACTGTAGAAGGTGGGGCCTAGTTGGAGGAAATAGATCACTGGGGCCATGTCTTTCAAGGGTATATCTTGCCCTGGCCCTTTCCTGATGGTCTTCTCTCTGCTTCCTGGCAGCCCTGAGGTGCGCAGCCCCTGCCACACACTTCTACTGCCATGATACTCCGCTTCATCTCAAGCCCAGAGCAATATATCTAGTCTACCGTGGGTGATTTCTTATTGTCTCCTCACATGCATTCTTGAATCCCCTTGATTCAATCCCTTGAATTCAAGGCATTCTTGAATCCCTTTTATAAGGGCAGATCACATCCATTAGAATTCTAACCTCATTCATGTGGGTCCTAACCTTGTAACCTAATTACCTCCTAAAGGTCCTTCTGCCTAAAACCATCACATTAGGGTTAGGAGGTCAATATATTACTTTTGGAGGGACATTAATATTCAATCCATTGCATCTGGTAACCCCAATCAAATGAATAGTATGATACTGCTGATGATAATGAATCAGCTCCTCAACCAAGGCAGCTGTATACCACTGAAGAAGATGGGGCAATTCTTTCCTTCACAGGTATGGGATGGAGAGTTACCAGTTATTACTTCGTTATTAGCAAGAATAGTTTTACAGTACAATTGTTCATATCACATGTCACGCAAGTACCACATATGAGGTTTTTACCATATGCTTGCAACACGTCTAATATTTATAACTCATTTAAAAGTGTTGATACAACTTACAGTCTTTTAGTTAAATCACCATCACAAATACAGGGTGCCTATAACAGGGCATATATAAATGTCAAAATAAAACACATTTGTTCATCACATACATCACCAACAGTCTGGGCCACCACACAATGGGAAACATCAGCATCAGGAAAATCCTGTTATTCAATTATCAATTGCCATATGTCTCCATCATGTTGCTAGAATTCATGTGAATGTAAAAGTGCCTGAATTTGAAATACTTCTAAAGTTTAATTAATAGAGAGTACACTTAAGAGGAGGGCTTGGGTTTAGCTCAGTTGGTAGAGTGCCGATGTGCAGTCTCTGAAGTCCTGGGTTCAATTCCCAGCACTGCAAAAATGGGAGAAGGGCATGGCAATCCACTCCGAAGGCAATCCTAAAACAATCAGCCACTGAAAACCCTATGAGGTTCACCATGAGTCGGACATGACTTGACAGCACCTAGCAATATGAACAATACCAAACTTAAGAGGAATAGAGCAAGGTATATTTCCAGGCTATTTCCAGGCTCTGGAGGAAGCAAGTACTTAAACTTCAATAAATGGTATGAGGAGGAAGACTGTGGCCCTCTCAAAAAGCCTCTTTGAAGGCGTTTTACCAGTGACCAAGCCGAATTTATAATATCCAGGCACAGAGCTATTAGGATGTGGAGCACAGCGCCTTAGCATTTATTACAGTGTATAACCAGTTTTTGTGCCTGCTTTCCCGTGTTCACTGGTTTACTGACAACCTCTAGACCACCACTCTAGTGCTATGAGAGTGGGGACTATACTGTTGGAGTCCCAGACACTGCTACACAGTAATTCCCAAATGAATATCTGGTATACCAATGGATACTCTTTTCATTCTTTGCAAAAGTCTCCCCTTTCCAAAGTAAAGGTCCTCTTTCTCACATTCTACCCTGGACTGAAATACATAGCTATGAGCTCTACTCAGTGACAATATTCTTATATGCCTCTATGGCACCCCCCAAGTCCATGTTTTCTCTTACTCCCAACTCCCCCTGGCTATTTTCTGCCCCACCTATAAAATCCTCTTCTGCTATGGCAATTTACTTCTCCACTCAGACAAGCTTCTGTCTGGGCCTGGGAGCCTAGAGCTTAGACTCTCAGGAGCCCATGCTGTGGGAGAGAGTGCTAACTGTAAAACAACATTTTGTCATTTTACTTTATAATCTGCAATGGCACGGAGCACAGGATTGGCTTGACTTTATGACGTCAAGGAATAAAAGTGATAGAAGATTTGGCAAGTATCCCAAGTGATTCAGTCAAGAGCTTCCACTACTGAAACAGTGTCTTCAAGATTTCTTCCACCACCATCTTCCCATTCACCCTGTCCTGTCCCATTGCTAGCATCACCCTAACAAAGAATCTAGGGAAACTAGGGCAAGGAAGGAGGGAGGGATTGAGAGAGACAGAAAGAGAGAGAGAGAGAGAGAGAGAGAGAGGGAGAGAGATTGAAATACAGAACACCCTGCTATCCAATGCCCATAAAAATTTGTTTTTAATTCCCTGGCTCTCACAGATAGAAGCTGCTGCTAGCATTTAAGATAAGATTAGTTGGTGTTGTGCTATCAGCACCTCCACATTTTCCCTGCAGGGATTCCTTCTGACAGGCTGAAGCTGGAGGCATGTCTCAGGATTAACACGAGCTAATGATTATACACTAAAGCTTTGGAACTGTCGGACTAATAGGATTAAGCAATAGCAGATGCAGGTCCCCGTTCAGGTTAAAAATGCACTTTTTACATTACAAAGTCAGACAGATCCCTTTGAACATGCAATGAATATGGATGTTTTCAATTATCACAGTCTTCCAGGGCTATACGATATGGTAAATTAATCCCTTTAGAACATCGGAAACAGGACAAAATAGCCTTCTTGAAGCTGAAATCCCTCGTTTTAGATTTTCTTTCATGGGGATAAGCAGCGGTGCACCTCACATAATTAATCTTATTACAAACAGAGAGAAAGGGGAAGTAAAAAAAAGTGTGTAAAAATTGTTTAAATATTTGAGAAACTTAGAAAAAAGCACTTTGAAATCAACATCTCTTAATTAATTTCCAAACAGTCAAAAATACAAACATAAGGTGTGACAGGCAACCTGTCCAGATGTGTTTATCCTAGGATGAGCTTGTATTTTTCTATGCCTCAGGTGTAAGCCTTACAAGGAGGGGGAGAATTAAGGTCACTTAAAAAATGAACACAATAATAACTGCCAGGAGAAAGTACCGTTTCTAAAATATTTGAGTTGATCTGATCTTATGCTCTGAGCCCTGGGAGGAAAGAAAGAAAAGGGCATACTGGGATATTTATATTTTGCTGCATGAAAGGATCTTTGCTGCCTAATAGTTAAAACCATCTGCCAGGATAGCTTAGAACAAAATTGCCATTATTGAAACTAGATGGGTTTGGATGTGGACACTGGTGGGAGATGATCCTAAATTTCATGTGTTTGATTGACTGACGCCAAGGGTTGGGGAAAAAGCAGCTCTTTATAGGAAGAGCTCACAGAAAAAGCTGTTTCTGCTGCCAGGAGGGAGTGAAAGTAGTTTTCCAACAACCAGAATAAAGCAGGTTTACCATCACTGGTTTGATTCTTTGAGAGTTCTAAAGTCAAATGGCTTTATAATTGGTCTGAATAATGGTATTATTTCTCGTGCGCAAGCCCTAGAACCATATTGCCTAAAATGCCTCCTCATTTCACTATGGAGTCAAACAAATAACCTAGAAAATTTCTTCAAGAAACAAAAATCTCATTTTTTTAAAATGCAAAATGAAGGAGAGAATGTAAGAAAGTAGATAATACTGGTTTTCTTAATTAAATCTACTATTTGGGCATTATTATTATTGTTGCTGTTGTTATTGCTGTTTCTGTTGTTTGAAATACCAGAGGGTTGAACCCAGAGCCTCATGCATGCTACGCAAGTGCTCTACCACTGAGCTACATCCTCACCCCTTTTTATATTTTGTATTTTGGGACAAGTTCTCACTAACTTGCACAGGCTGCTTCTGACCTCAATCTCTCAATCTTCCTGCCTCAGCCTCCTGAGTTTCTTGGATTATGGGCATGTACCACGGTAACAGCCTTCTCAATTGCTGTTTTTTGTTTTTTTGTTTTTTTGATGCCAAACATGCTTTGTTGTGTTTTTTCAAGGAAACAAAATGGATACTGGCACTTAGGATTCAAATAAAATCTGAATGAAACTAACAGTTATAACAATAGAAGAAAAATATGATGTAACTGTGGACCACAAATTCAGGTCAACAAAACACCCAGCTCTAAAAGCAAAACCTAATTCTTCACTTCCCTGATGATCCAGTACATTTGGAAACCCCTTGGCCAGAATTTTCTACATATAATACAAGATTAATGTGCTTGCCTATAAATACTGCTTCTTGGACAGATTAAAATACTTAAAGATGCCAATAAATTTCCATAAATATTTCTAGTTTTTTAAACTTTGGACTGAAAAGTCACTTCTTGACAGAATGAAAGGAAACAAATTATTTTAACTGGACTACTTGGTATTATTTTTTTCTTCTTCTGTAAGTTACACAATAAATTTCAGAAGATATAAACTGATTTTCAGATAAAAACTGCTATTCTAGTAAAAGGGTGTCCAGAAAGCTGTTGTGTTAAATATGTATGTCCTTCTCCTTTCTTGGAGGGAAATAGCAATTGAGTATTTGTTCAAATGGGTCTGGTCTCCATCATCATCATGCATGTTCTAATAGAAGACATTAACACAAGGCTACTCAGCTTTAGTCTTCATGTGAATCACCTGGGACTTTGGCCATAATGGAGTGTCTTATGCAAAAAACTGGGGTGTTGCCTTTCAGTCTGCATTTCCAATAAGGTCCTTGGTAAAACATGTACTGATGGTCCAGGAGACCACATTGAATAGCTGCAAGTCTTTAGGATCCCAAAGCCATTTAATGAAAGATGTATTTATGGAGTACAAACTTGAGGGAATCAAGCAAACCAACTTCAAGCACTGCTTTCCTAATGAAGGACAAGGTTATGTATTTAGAAGTGAATTTGATGATAACCAAAACACCCCATTTCTTGGCCTTCTTTCTAAATATTAATTTAGTATCCATTCTGTCAGACTTATTTTTAATGGGCTTAGTCACTCATCCTCCAAAACTATTTTAAGATAGATTTGTCATACAATAGCTTCTAAACCATCATCTTAGTTCATTACATGTATTATAATTTTTAATTACTCAATCATCTTTAAAACTGACAATATTAATTCTATCATTTGCAAGTGAATTTTATTAGAATTCTATCACTTTTGAGATAGTTTGAATATTCTATTAGTCAAGGAGAAGAACATGGCAGCCCATTCCCAAAACAATCAGGCGTTGAAAACCAAATGAGGATGGCTACAAGTTGGACCTGACTCAGTGGCACATCAACAACAACATTAGTCAAACTGCAAAATACACATTAGATTCTTTTCAACAGAAAAAAAAATCTTTAATTTTGGTATCAAAACTGAATCATGTTTCCTCTGAATTTTTTAAAGAAAATCTTATTTTTCTTCCATATTCAATAGATGTAACACCGCTTATGAGGCATTATGGAGTTGGAATTTAGCTAGGTTTTTAGAGTGCTGCTCTGAGCTCTCTGAGGTCCTGGTTCAATCCCCAGCACCACAAAAGAAGGGGGGGGGGAGAAGGACCTGACTGCCCACTCCTAAAACAATCCTGAAAGAATCAGCCATTGAAAATCCTATGAATAGCAGAGAAGCACTGACATAGTGCTGGGCATGGCACAGTGTCGGGGAGTGTTTCTTTCTGTTGTACATAGGGTTGCTATGAGTTGGACCTGACTTAAGGGCACCTAACAACAACAATTGCCTGCAGCTGTAGCCCTGTGGCATCTGATCCCATCAGATCTTGGAAGCTAAGCAGGGTCAGGCCTGGTTAGTACCTGGATGGGAGACCACCTGGGAATGCCAGAAGCTGTAGGCTTGGGAGAAGGACCTGGCAACCCCCTCCCAAAAACACCAGGTGCTTTTAGGCTTGGAAGATGGACCCAGCAACCCACTCCCAAAAATCAATCTGCCATTGAAAACCCTATGAACAGCAAAGAAGCACTGACAATAGTGTTTTACCTGTTGTACTCAGGGTCACTATGAGTCGGATACCGACTCGACGGCACCTAACAACAACAACAACAACAATAACAACAACAATTAGGCATTATGTAGCCCCATATACCAGGAATGCCAAAAATGTATACGCATTTTTAAGAGATGTAATCTATGTAATACTTTTTTAGATTGAATTATTGTTGCAATGTGTAGTATGATGTTCAGTCAAAAGATGCTGTTAAATGAATGGTAGTGCCACCATACAACAGGCAGGACAGAAAATAGTGGAAGCATGGCTGTTGTTTGGGGAGTTCAAGACCATTTTGAAGTGATATTTCAAATTTGACTATGTTAAGGAACTATAATGACAATGGACATGTGAATATACAACAGAATTTCTAACATATCTAGCAACTGCACACATTCATAAGTTTGAGATGCTTGGTACTATGTGTGATGCGCACAAGGGAAGGCCCAGGTGACGTCACACAGCAATAAACCCTGCTTCTTCTGCTATGTAACTACTTTGAGCACCTCTTATAACTGCAGCAGTCAAACATGACTTGTATTCATCTTTTGTTATCAGTATGTATTGAGTATAACAATTTTAATACAGTTTTTCCTTTCTTAAAATGTGTATACATTTTGGCATATTCTGTTATATATATATACATAGGTGCATAACAATCCTAGGTACAACAGAACGAATCACCCCCCGCCCTGACACTGTGCCATGCTCAGTACAATGTCAGTGCTTCTGTGCTATTCATAGGGTTTCCAATGGCTGATTATTTTGAGAGTGGGCTGCCAGGAACTTCTCCCATTTCTGAAGTGCTGGGGATCAAACCCAGGGCCTCAGAGTGCAGAGAGCAAGCCCTCTACCAACTGAGCTAAACCCCAGCCCCGATCTATCTATCATCTATCTATCTATCTATCTATCTAGCACTAAGAAGAAGGAAGGTCAGAAAAAAAGCATTGATACAATTGCAGAGCTCATTTTTGCCTTCTAGTCCTTCATGTACTCTTAAGAGAAACTGAAAAATAAAGATACATTTCCAAATCAATGGTATCTATGCAATAGTAACAGTAAAACCAAAAGTTTAATCAGAACACAGACAAGGAAGTAAACAATTATTGAGTAGAGGTTGGTTGTTGTTGTTGGATGCCATCAAGTCATTTGTGACTCATAGCAACCCTCACAGAGTTTTCAATGGCTGATTATTTCGGGATTGTTTCAGAAGTGAACTGCCACATCCCTCTCCCATGTTTGCTGTGCTGTGGATCAAACCTGGGTCCTCAGAAAGTATGGAGCAGCATTCTACCGACTGAGGCAGGGAAAGGTATTCCAAAGAAAGGATGAAAAGAAAGACAAGGAATGGAAAATCAAAAGCTTTCTGTTCATATTTCAGCCTAACACAGGACCCTTCTGCAACACAGATATTGAGTGTAGAAGCAACAAGGCAGATCAGGAAATTGTTTGCTCTCTATCTTCCACCTGGTTCCCTAGGGAAAACAGTATGATGGCATAATTAAGGTATTATCTCCTTCCTCCTTTGGCTTCTCTGTTTAAAGGACTCATTTTTGTATAACTTTTAGCTCCCCAATTTCTAATCTAGTTTGCAAATCCTCTGAACTTCAAGAAAGACTGAAGCCTTCAAGAGCATGGCACACTGGGAAACTCAGGGAACATGCTTTCTATACCAATGTCTCATGTCCACAAATAGGATGGGTGGAGATTGGGAAGCTATTGGGAAGATTCAGTCTTTCTCCTGCCTCAAACTTTGGACTGTGTGACAAGTAACAATAATCATTGTAATAGTAATTTAATCCCATACACAAGGGACCTCAAAGGTGACTTTAAAAATTCGTTCATCAGCCACAGACCACGTTCTCAGCACACCTCTCAGCAATATGAGCAGTGTAGAGGTAACCAAAGAAATGTGCACCATCATTCCAGAGAGCACAGAGTAACTGTGAGGGTAAGACTTAGTTATATAAAAGAGGATATGCACTAATGGGTCTGATCTTTGTAATTTAAAAAGATTAGACATGAGAAATTAACTCCCCAGATGAAAGTCTTTGCATACTTTGCATTGACATCAGCACAAAGTTTAGCATAAAGTCAGAAATAAGCTTTTACATTTCTTATAGTGGCATGCATTGGATGTAGTGACAATCCCAGAACAGAAGAAAGAAAGGTTATGTCACAAAAAGCATTATTAGAGCCCTTGATGTATCTTCAGGCACACAATTAGAAGAAGAGCTGCACTCAACACTTGAAACCCTGCAGTTAGGCTATGTCCTTCTGTCACAGCCACTTCGAATGTTTGCAGTTTTAAAACAAAGTTTTATTATTAACCGGTGTGTCATATTCCATATCCCTAAATGCCATCCCGGTCTACTTTCACTCTTCCCTTTGCAATCTCCTTTGGTTGTTGTCTTTGAACTGTGAGCATCTTCACCATGAATTTTGTGAAGCTGAAAATTACTGAGTCCTCAGTGATTTAACCCCCAACTCCAACTCTATCGTTTCTAATGTTAAATCAGCACTGGGTGGCTAGAAGATACTTACTTCCAATCACAGATGTTCATTAAATAAGTGATTAGAAAACATGGTAGATGTGGCTAATTGTTAAAGGCCCAAGAAAAGGACACTGAAGGCATCTTTTCTAAAGCTTTAGTTGATTGTTAGTAACATGTTAAATGGTACCCTGGTGCCTTAAACGAGTTAATGGTATTGAGCTTATAAGTAGAGTGACTTTGACTCTGGGGAGAAACTAGCTCAGTATTATTTTTTCCACAGGGCTCAAAACCTTGATACAAAAGCCAGCCAAATGTTCCTAATTCTAGGGAACATGTTATTTTATCCTTTGTGATGATGACTCAACACTGAGCCTCACTGCTATGCAGGATTCCAACAGAGATGACATTTTGCAATCCACAGCAGCAACATGTCCCCTGTCTGGAGGCGAACTGAGAAATAGTTCACTTCAAATGGGCCTCTAAACAGCTGTCAGGTCAGAATAACTTTAAGTCATTACCTATCTGAGCCATGTTGAACCAGTGACTTTTAAGTGGTGAAAATCTCTGTATCGTGTTACTAATCTCACTGGCCAACAGTGGCTATGTCAACAACCAACAGCCCCCCCTTAGTAAGCAGGCAAAAATAATACATTGCTTGTTATTGGAAGTTAAAGGAGCAGTTGAGAGGTTGAAAAGTTCAGGAAGTGAAGAAGTTGGAAATAGGCCTCCTCAGAGCTTTGCCTCCACAATGACTCATGGCAGTCTTTAA
This sequence comes from Pedetes capensis, assembly GCA_007922755.1. Classification (NCBI taxonomy): domain Eukaryota; kingdom Metazoa; phylum Chordata; class Mammalia; order Rodentia; family Pedetidae; genus Pedetes; species Pedetes capensis. Next base: position 40,938 of record VMDO01018400.1, read on the forward strand.
ATCACAATGTGCCACAAAAGAATTCACTCCAACTTCTGACCTGCTGATGGTTAGCAATGCAGGGCTTCTTCACAAAGACCCATAAACAGCCTTCCTCTAGTCACTGTTAGCTCTAGAGCTTGGACCCAATTTCCTGACCAATTAGCAGCTCAACAGCCTAAAATTAAAGAAATAGGGAGCAGCTGTAGTTTCTCACTATGATTACTTATAAACCCTTCAGATCTAGACTCAAATAGCTTCCCCATAGTTTTGCTCAATTGATTAACTCTGACTGGTTTATCACTAAACCATTCATTTATTTTAACAATCCACTAAAGTCTCAGATAAAATGCATTTCATGTCCTTTCTTGGGCCTTTAATAATTAGCTGTAGCTCCCATGTCTTTTAATCTCTTACTTAATGAGTGTCTCCAATCTTTAATAATTTAAAAGGATATCAAGCCAAGTATCAATTAAAGAGAGTCATTCCCCGCAGCAAAGACAATAAGTGTTAAGTCAGTGGAGAAAAGTACATAGAACCCTGTTGCTTTCCATCGCTCAAGAGCACTTGAAAACTATGGGATTGTTTCAAAACATTACACTTCACTGCAATTTATTTTAGTTAGCTTACAGGCAAATTAAATATAGGAAATAAGCATGAAGCATTTTATACATATTCAAAAGAATCATGTGTGGCAATATCCAGTCTAATTTTTGTTTCTGAATATATTGCAATTTGTTCAACTCATCCTCACTACCCAAGAACATTAGCTAGCTTCACCTACAATTTAACTACTGGTTTTTGACCTTAACTGTTTTCTCTACTCATCGTAAAAGTGTTTGTTCTAAATATCCAACTCATTGAGGCTATTTCCTACTACCTCAATGGTCATGGGCTGTATACTTATTAATGAGTTTTGTAAGGGATTATTATTGGACCATTGGTACTTCCTCATTCCCAGGAGATCATTAGCTCAAAAAAAAAGCCAGGTGCGGTGGCACAAGCCTGTAATCCCAGCAGCTCAGGAGGCCGAGGCAGGAGGATCGCAAGTTCGAGACCAGAGGCAGTCTGTGTAACTTAGCGAGACCCTGTCTCAAAAAGTAAAAAAAAAAAAAAAAAGGGGGGGGGGCTGAGGGTGCAGCTCAGCAGTCCAGCACTTGCAGAGCATTGCAAGAGCGAGGCCCTGGGTTCAACCCCCTGTTCCACAAAAAAAAAAAAACAAAAAAAAAAAAACGCTGTGTCCTTAATAGGCCTGGAAAGATCTCAGACATCACAGACCAAATTGAACCTCAGTCACCTAAAAGAGTCTCTGAGAGATTATTAAAATG